>JAQNBH010000005.1:19181618-19299118 GCA_028752905.1 Cladorhizidae sp. MBARI D1340-BT2 | reverse complement strand
AGACCAGAGGAGATGTGGGCCTGCTGATGACTAGCTGAGAGACCAGAGGAGATGTGGGCCTGCTGATGACTAGCTGAGATGCTGGAGGAGATGTGGGCCTGCTGATGACTAGCTGAGAGACCAGAGGAGATGCAGGCTTGCTGATGACTAGCATGAGTGGGCACAGAGCCATGGTCTTTGGCAACATGTGATCCGGAGAGACAAGAGGAAGAAGCTGGGAGAGCAGAGACGCCGCCGAGGCAGCTCTCTGCTGTGTCCACGCTAGATGTGTATTGGTGGCAGTGAATGAGGCTTCTGGCCATGGTGCATGCTTAGAGGTCGCATTGTCAGTTTTGAGGGCAGTCTTCCACCTCCTCAGTGTCTTCAGGACCATTCAAAGATTCTCCAAAAATATATTATGCATAGTGTAACTCCTTGGCCTGCGCCACTCCCTCCTCCTGTGACAAGCCAGAGTGCACATAGCTGGTGGTGTGTGTGTGTGGTGTATGGTGGTGTGTGTGTGTGGGCAGTGCACACCCCACAAACGTTATAAGACCCACATTATTGTAATGGTGGCTATTTGAGGTTGTGACTGGTGTCTACAAGTCACTACTATATGTACGTGACTGCTCTCTGTGGGCAGCAAGTCTTCATCATTCCCTTCATCATTGTAAAGCAAGGCCACCTACTTTTCGTAGACCTGGATAGATCATGAATATGCACTTACACAATGTACAGGTTGGTAAGGAGTAGCCTGATGAACTGGATCAGCTCTATACTGCCCTACATGTACTCAAATAATTTGTGAAATATTGTTACCTGGTCAATTTCTCTCCTCTCCTGTACCTGGTAAATGGCGAGTGCTGATAACTGGCTATAAACTATATATACTGCATCTTATATTTCAGAGAGCAGTGCTCAGCTAGCCTCAGGTGTGCACTACTCAGACATAATGTTGGTAATGTGCTCCTTTTAAGTTCTTTAGTGGTCGGTCTTTGTCAGCGTGTCCAAGAATAATGATTGACCCTCCGACTCTTTTGCATCTGCATACAACCAACCGACAGAGCAGATGGTTATCCATCCAGTTGTAACAACATAGCTCGGTCTTCATTGGTAATAACAACTACCCTTCCAATTGTAACCCTTCCAATTGTAAGTACTTCCAATTGTAACCCTTCCAATTGTAAGTCCTTCCAATTGTAACCCTTCCAATTGTAACCCTTCCAATTGTAAGCCTTCCAATTGTAACCCTTCCAATTGTAAGCCTTCCAATTGTAACCCTTCCAATTGTAACCCTTCCAATTGTAACCTTCCAATTGTAACCCTTTCAATTGTAAGCCTTCCAATTGTAACCCTTCCAATTGTAAACCTTCCAATTGTAACCCTTCCAATTGTAACCCTTCCAATTGTAAGCCTTCCAATTGTAACCTTCCAATTGTAACCCTTTCAATTGTAAGCCTTCCAATTGTAACCCTTCCAATTGTAACCCTTCCAATTGTAAGCCCTTCCAATTGTAACCCTTCCAATTGTAACCCTTCCAATTGTAAGTCCTTCCAATTGGAACCCTTCCAATTGTAACCCTTCCAATTGTAAGCCTTCCAATTGTAACCCTTCCAATTGTAACCCTTCCAATTGTAACCCTTCCAATTGTAAGCCTTCCAATTGTAACCCTTCCAATTGTAACCCTTCCAATTGTAACCCTTCCAATTGTAACCTTCCAATTGTAACCCTTTCAATTGTAAGCCTTCCAATTGTAACCCTTCCAATTGTAACCCTTCCAATTGTAAGCCCTTCCAATTGTAAGCCCTTCCAATTGTAACCTTCCAATTGTAAGCCCTTCCAATTGTAAGCCCTTCCAATTCTAAGCCTTCCAATTGTAACCCTTCCAATTGTAACCCTTCCAATTGTAACCCTTCCAATTGTAACCTTCCAATTGTAACCCTTTCAATTGTAAGCCTTCCAATTGTAACCCTTCCAATTGTAAGCCCTGCCAATTGTAACCCTTCCAATTCTAAGCCTTCCAATTGTAACCCTTCCAATTGTAAGCCCTTCCAATTGTAACCTTCCAATTGTAAGACCTTCCAATTGTAACCCTACCAATTGTAACCCTTCCAATTCTAAGCCTTCCAATTGTAACCCTTCCAATTGTAACCCTTCCAATTCTAAGCCTTCCAATTGTAAGTCCTTCCAATTGTAACCCTTCCAATTGTAAGTCCTTCCAATTGTAACCCTTCCAATTGTAACCCTTCCAATTGTAAGCCTTCCAATTGTAACCCTTCCAATTGTAACCCTTCCAATTGTAACCCTTCCAATTGTAAGCCTTCCAATTGTAAGCCTTCCAATTGTAACCCTTCCAATTGTAACCCTTCCAATTGTAACCCTTTCAATTGTAAGCCTTCCAATTGTAACCCTTCCAATTGTAACCCTTCCAATTCTAAGCCTTCCAATTGTAACCCTTCCAATTGTAACCCTTTCAATTGTAAGCCTTCCAATTGTAACCCTTCCAATTGTAACCCTTCCAATTGTAACCCTTCCAATTGTAACCCTTCCAATTGTAAGCCTTCCAATTGTAAGCCCTTCCAATTGTAAGCCCTTCCAATTGTAAGCCCTTCCAATTCTAAGCCTTCCAATTGTAACCCTTCCAATTGTAACCCTTTCAATTGTAAGCCTTCCAATTGTAACCCTTCCAATTGTAACCCTTCCAATTGTAAGCCCTTCCAATTGTAACCTTCCAATTGTAAGCCTTCCAATTCTAAGCCTTCCAATTGTAACCCTTCCAATTGTAAGCCTTCCGATTGTAACCCTTCCAATTGTAACTCTTCCAATTGTAACCCTTCCAATTGTAACCCTTCCAATTGTAACCCTTCCAATTGTAACCCTTCCAATTGTAACCCTTCCAATTGTAAGCCCTTCCAATTGTAACCATTCCAATTGTAACCCTTCCAATTGTAAGGCCTTCCAATTGTAAGGCCTTCCAATTGTAAGGCCTTCCAATTGTAACCCTTCCAATTGTAACCCTTCCAATTGTAAGGCCTTCCAATTGTAAGCCTTCCAATTGTAACCCTTCCAATTGTAACCTTCCAATTGTAAGGCCTTCCAATTGTAAGGCCTTCCAATTGTAACCCTTCCAATTGTAAGCCCTTCCAATTGTAACCCTTCCAATTGTAACCCTTCCAATTGTAACCCTTCCAATTGTAAGCCTTCCAATTGTAACCCTTCCAATTGTAACCCTTCCAATTGTAAGGCCTTCCAATTGTAAGGCCTTCCAATTGTAAGGCCTTCCAATTGTAAGCCTTCCAATTGTAACCCTTCCAATTGTAACTTTCCAATTGTAAGCCCTTCCAATTGTAACCCTTCCAATTGTAACCCTTCCAATTGTACCTTCCAATTGTAAGGCCTTCCAATTGTAAGCCTTCCAATTGTAACCCTTCCAATTGTAACCCTTCCAATTGTAACCCTTCCAATTGTAACCCTTCCAATTGTAACCCTTCCAATTGTAACCCTTCCAATTGTAACTCTTCCAATTGTAACCCTTCCAATTGTAACCCTTCCAATTGTAACCCTTCCAATTGTAAGCCTTCCAATTGTAACCCTTCCAATTGTAACCTTCCAATTGTAAGGCCTTCCAATTGTAAGGCCTTCCAATTGTAACCCTTCCAATTGTAAGCCCTTCCAATTGTAACCCTTCCAATTGTAACCCTTCCAATTGTAACCCTTCCAATTGTAAGCCTTCCAATTGTAACCCTTCCAATTGTAACCCTTCCAATTGTAAGGCCTTCCAATTGTAACCCTTCCAATTGTAACTTTCCAATTGTAAGCCCTTCCAATTGTAACCCTTCCAATTGTAACCCTTCCAATTGTACCTTCCAATTGTAAGGCCTTCCAATTGTAAGCCTTCCAATTGTAACCCTTCCAATTGTAACCCTTCCAATTGTAATCCTTCCAATTGTCACCCTTCCAATTGTCACCCTTCCAATTGTAACCCTTCCAATTGTAACCCTTCCAATTGTAACTCTTCCAATTGTAACCCTTCCAATTGTAACCCTTCCAATTGTAACCCTTCCAATTGTAAGCCTTCCAATTGTAACCCTTCCAATTGTAACCTTCCAATTGTAAGGCCTTCCAATTGTAAGGCCTTCCAATTGTAACCCTTCCAATTGTAAGCCCTTCCAATTGTAACCCTTCCAATTGTAACCCTTCCAATTGTAACCCTTCCAATTGTAAGCCTTCCAATTGTAACCCTTCCAATTGTAACCCTTCCAATTGTAAGGCCTTCCAATTGTAAGGCCTTCCAATTGTAAGGCCTTCCAATTGTAAGCCTTCCAATTGTAACCCTTCCAATTGTAACTTTCCAATTGTAAGCCCTTCCAATTGTAACCCTTCCAATTGTAACCCTTCCAATTGTACCTTCCAATTGTAAGGCCTTCCAATTGTAAGCCTTCCAATTGTAACCCTTCCAATTGTAACCCTTCCAATTGTAACCCTTCCAATTGTAACCCTTCCAATTGTAACCCTTCCAATTGTAACCCTTCCAATTGTAACTCTTCCAATTGTAACCCTTCCAATTGTAACCCTTCCAATTGTAACCCTTCCAATTGTAAGCCTTCCAATTGTAACCCTTCCAATTGTAACCTTCCAATTGTAAGGCCTTCCAATTGTAAGGCCTTCCAATTGTAACCCTTCCAATTGTAAGCCCTTCCAATTGTAACCCTTCCAATTGTAACCCTTCCAATTGTAACCCTTCCAATTGTAAGCCTTCCAATTGTAACCCTTCCAATTGTAACCCTTCCAATTGTAAGGCCTTCCAATTGTAACCCTTCCAATTGTAACTTTCCAATTGTAAGCCCTTCCAATTGTAACCCTTCCAATTGTAACCCTTCCAATTGTACCTTCCAATTGTAAGGCCTTCCAATTGTAAGCCTTCCAATTGTAACCCTTCCAATTGTAACCCTTCCAATTGTAACCCTTCCAATTGTAACCCTTCCAATTGTAACCCTTCCAATTGTAACCCTTCCAATTGTAACTCTTCCAATTGTAACCCTTCCAATTGTAACCCTTCCAATTGTAACCCTTCCAATTGTAAGCCTTCCAATTGTAACCCTTCTAATTGTAACCTTCCAATTGTAAGGCCTTCCAATTGTAAGGCCTTCCAATTGTAACCCTTCCAATTGTAAGCCCTTCCAATTGTAACCCTTCCAATTGTAACCCTTCCAATTGTAACCCTTCCAATTGTAAGGCCTTCCAATTGTAAGCCTTCCAATTGTAACCCTTCCAATTGTAACCTTCCAATTGTAAGCCCTCCAATTGTAACCCTTCCAATTGTAACCCTTCCAATTGTACCTTCCAATTGTAAGGCCTTCCAATTGTAAGGCCTTCCAATTGTAAGGCATTCCAATTGTAAGCCTTCCAATTGTAAGCCTTCCAATTGTAACCCTTCCAATTGTAACCCTTCCAATTGTAACCCTTCCAATTGTAAGGCCTTCCAATTGTAAGGCCTTCCAATTGTAAGGCCTTCCAATTGTAAGGCCTTCCAATTGGAAGGCCTTCCAATTGTAAGGCATTCCAATTGTAAGCCTTCCAATTGTAAGCCTTCCAATTGTAACCCTTCCAATTGTAACCCTTCCAATTGTAACCCTTCCAATTGTAACCCTTCCAATTGTAACCCTTCCAATTGTAACCCTTCCAATTGTAACTCTTCCAATTGTAACCCTTCCAATTGTAACCCTTCCAATTGTAACCCTTCCAATTGTAACCCTTCCAATTGTAAGCCCTTCCAATTGTAACCCTTCCAATTGTAAGCCCTTCCAATTGTAACCCTTCCAATTGTAACCCTTCCAATTGTAATCCACTGTGGAGACAAATAGCAAATAAGACACGCCCAAATAATTACTTATTTGCGTATAAACTGAGAACTGAAGAGGGGGGGGGGGGGGGGGGGGGGGGGGTCAGGGAAGAAATGTTCGGGGCACCAGCAGGCTTGAACCCTTGATTTCTGCTTTCCATTACTCAATCGTTGAGTAACAGGCACCCAAGCGATTAGAAGACCTCCAAACAGCTACTTGAACTCCTTGACAACTGCAATCAACAGTAACCCCCTTCCAATAGTAATCACAGGTAGATTGGATGGAAGTAAATAGTAATTGTTCCTATATGCAGTAAACCTTTAATAGTGTAATAAAGACTCATCTCACTTAATGTAATGATTGGTTTAGGTAAAGAGAGAGTCTTCAATACGCCCTTGTGTGAGCAAGGTATTATGGGGTTCGGGATTGGTCTGGCCACCCAAGGATCCACTGCCATTGCCGAGATCCAGTTTGCTGACTATATCTATCCTGCTTTTGATCAGGTAATTTCATTAGCATATATAATATACTAGTAGCAACACTCACTCCTGCCCATACTGATCATGGTACGCTCTGTTGGAGAAGACATCTCTAATGATGGGAGTTGAACAGCAGAAAGATAGAGCACTTTATGGTGTTGTTTTATTTAGAGAGCACTTGCTGTATAAGGTTCTTTATTTAGAGAGCAATTTTGCTAGGTTGTTGATGTTTGACACTGAACTGAACTTTGCCACACTATGCTCCAGCAGCAGAAAACCCTCCCTAATAGCTCTAGAATAAGCGTGAATATGGGGACATGTCATAAACTGCAAGAGATTCTACACTCTATCAAGTTCTGCTCTAAAACTCTCAGAATGAACTCACCTAGCCACCGCACTTACCCAGTATTAGGCTTGCAGCCTAGTTCTATATATATTTGCAGCTAGCATGTGCAACTAGCTCTATATGCATGCACAGCTAGCTCTATATGCATGTGAAGCTAGCTCTATATGCATATGCAGCTAGCTCTATATGCATGCACAGCTAGCTCTATATGCATGTGCAGCTAGCTCTATATGTATGTGCAGCTAGCTCTATATGCATGTGCAGCTAGCTCTATATGTATGTGCAGCTAGCTCTATATGCATGTGCAGCTAGCTCTATATACATGTGCAGCTAGCTCTATATGTATGTGCAGCTAGCTCTATATGCATGTGCAGCTAGCTCTATATACATGTGCAGCTAGCTCTATATACATGTGCAGCTAGCTCTATATGTATGTGCAGCTAGCTCTATATGTATGTGCAGCTAGCTCTATATACATGTGCAGCTAGCTCTATATGCATGTGCAGCTAGCTCTATATGTATGTGCAGCTAGCTCTATATACATGTGCAGCTAGCTCTATATACATGTGCAGCTAGCTCTATATGCATGTGCAGCTAGCTCTATATGTATGTGCAGCTAGCTCTATATGCATGTGCAGCTAGCTCTATATACATGTGCAGCTAGCTCTATATGCATGTGCAGCTAGCTCTATATACATGTGCAGCTAGCTCTATATGTATGTGCAGCTAGCTCTATATACATGTGCAGCTAGCTCTATATACATGTGCAGCTAGCTCTATATGCATGTGCAGCTAGCTCTATATACATGTGCAGCTAGCTCTATATGTATGTGCAGCTAGCTCTATATGTATGTGCAGCTAGCTCTATATGCATGTGAAGCTAGCTCTATATGCATGCGCAGCTAGCTCTATATACATGTGCAGCTAGCTCTATATGTATGTGCAGCTAGCTCTATATGCATGTGCAGCTAGCTCTATATACATGTGCAGCTAGCTCTATATGTATGTGCAGCTAGCTCTATATACATGTGCAGCTAGCTCTATATACATGTGCAGCTAGCTCTATATGCATGTGCAGCTAGCTCTATATACATGTGCAGCTAGCTCTATATGTATGTGCAGCTAGCTCTATATGTATGTGCAGCTAGCTCTATATGCATGTGAAGCTAGCTCTATATGCATGCGCAGCTAGCTCTATATACATGTGCAGCTAGCTCTATATGTATGTGCAGCTAGCTCTATATGTATGTGCAGCTAGCTCTATATGCATGTGAAGCTAGCTCTATATGCATGTGAAGCTAGCTCTATATGCATGCGCAGCTAGCTCTATAAATTTGCAGCTAGCTCTATATACATGCGCAGCTAGCTCTATAAATTTGCAGCTAGCTCTATATACATGTGCAGCTAGCTCTATATAATTTGCAGCTAGCTATATACACATTTGCAGCCAGCTCTATATACATTTGCATAGTTCTATAAATTTGTAGCTAGCTGGTTACACCAGTTCATACCTCATCTTGGTCCAAATTTCATTCACGGTGAATGCAGTCTTCAAGTTCCAACTTCAAGATGGCCTCCTCCTCTATCAAGAGGTCCCTGTCTTATCTCTTCTCCTCTACCCGGAGCTCGATGAACTTCATCCACTTTATAGCTAGTTCTAGCCACAGTTGTAACTATTCACTCAAAAACCCTGAAACGCACAATGATTCTATTTTTCATCACACTGTCATTAGACCAGCACAGCCTGCACTACTTTCCAATGGTATTCATCACACTGTCATTAGACCAGCACAGCCTGCACTACTTTCCAATGGTATTCATCACACTGTCATTAGACCAGCACAGCCTGCACTACTTTCCAATGGTATTCATCACACGGTCATTAGACCAGCACTACTGAAAGAGTTTAAATTGGGTGGGAGCAAGTCTTGCATTATTGCATGCCTTGTCAGTCCAGGGTTAAAAACTATTTATCTGTGCCAGTGCTGTGGTTTGTAAGTGCAGCTTTGTAAGTGCAGCCAATCATGTTATGTGCACATTAATTAAATGTGTGCTAGGTGTTGAATGAAGGCCAATCATGTCATGTGCACATTAAATGTGTGCTAGGTGTTGAATGAAGGCCAATCATGTTATGCGCACATTAAATGTGTGCTAGGTGTTGAATGAAGGCCGATCATGTCATGTGCACATTAAATATGTGCTAGGTATTGAATGAAGGCCAATCATGTTATGTGCACATTAAATGTGTGCTAGGTGTTGAATGAAGGCCAATCATGTCATGTGCACATTAAATGTGTACTAGGTGTTGAATGAAGGCCAATCATGTGATGCGCACATTAATTAAATGTGTGCTAGGTGTTGAATGAAGGCCAATCATGTTATGCGCACATTAAATGTGTGCTAGGTGTTGAATGAAGGCCAATCATGTCATGTGCACATTAATGTGTGCTAGGTGTTGAATGAAGGCCAATCATGTCATGTGCACATTAAATGTGTACTAGGTGTTGAATGAAGGCCGATCATGTTATGTGCAAATTAAATGTGCTAGGTGTTGAATGAAGCAGCCAAGTTCAGGTACCGGTCAGGGGGAGTGTACCACTGCGGCAAGCTCACTGTGCGTGCACCGTACGGGGCAGTCGGACACGGAGGACTCTACCATTCCCAGAGTGTCGAGGCATTATTTGCTCACATACCCGGCATCAAGGTCAGTGCGGCTTGTCCATACAATACATGTACCCCTCGCCGAAATAACGCATACTGTAGGTTGTTATTCCTCGGGGGCCCAGCCAAGCGAAGGGTCTGCTGCTCTCCTCCATCGAGGATGAGAATCCGGTCTTCTTCTTTGAACCAAAGGGACTTTATCGTGCTGCGGTGGAGGAAGTCCCGACTGAGGACTATCAGATTCCGCTCTCATCTGCGGAGGTGATAATTCCAGGTATTTCTAAATAGATGAATGTGGTTTGGTTTTGCCTCGTAGACCAGAGAAACCAGCGACATCATCTTGACTGCACATAGACTACATGCATATATTATAATAGCTCTGTAGTCATTAGAGACTTCATATTGACTGCACACAGACTACATGCATATATTATAATAGCTCTGCATCCACTAGACTTCATATTAACTGCACATATACTACATGCATATATTATAATAGCTCTGTAGTCATTAGAGACTTCATATTGACTGCACACAGACTACATGCATATATTATAATAGCTCTGCATCCACTAGACTTCATATTAACTGCACATATACTACATGCATATATTATAATAGCTCTGCAGTCATTAGAGACTTCATATTGACTGCACACAGACTACATGCATATATTATAATAGCTCTGCATACATGTACATTAGATTTCATCTTGACTGCACACAGACTACATGCATATATTATAATAGCTCTGCATCCATTAGACTTCATATTGACTGCACACAGACTACATGCATATATTATAATAGCTCTGTATACATTAGACATCATATTGACTGCACACAGACTACATGCATATATTATAATAGCTCTGCATCCATTAGACTTCATATTGACTGCACACAGACTACATGCATATATTATAATAGCTCTGCATCCATTAGACTTCATATTGACTGCACACAGACTACATGCATATATTATAATAGCTCTGCATCCATTAGACTTCATATTGACTGCACACAGACTACATGCATATATTATAATAGCTCTGCATCCATTAGACTTCATATTGACTGCACACAGACTACATGCATATATTATAATAGCTCTGCATCCATTAGACTTCATATTGACTGCACACAGACTACATGCATATATTATAATAGCTCTGTAGTCATTAGACTTCATATTGACTGCACACAGACTACATGCATATATTATAATAGCTCTGCATACATTAGACTTCATCTTGACTGCACACAGACTACATGCATATATTATAATAGCTCTGCATCCATTAGACTTCATATTGACTGCACATATACTACATGCATATATTATAATAGCTCTGCATACATTAGACTTCATATTGACTGCACATATACTACATGCATATATTATAATAGCTCTGCATACATTAGACTTCATATTGACTGCACATATACTACATGCATATATTATAATAGCTCTGCATACATTAGACTTCATATTGACTGCACACAGACTACATGCATATATTATAATAGCTCTGCATCCATTAGACTTCATATTGACTGCACACAGACTACATGCATATATTATAATAGCTCTGCATCCATTAGACTTCATATTGACTGCACACAGACTACATGCATATATTATAATAGCTCTGTAGTCATTAGACTTCATATTGACTGCACACAGACTACATGCATATATTATAATAGCTCTGCATACATTAGACTTCATCTTGACTGCACACAGACTACATGCATATATTATAATAGCTCTGCATCCATTAGACTTCATATTGACTGCACATATACTACATGCATATATTATAATAGCTCTGCATACATTAGACTTCATATTGACTGCACATATACTACATGCATATATTATAATAGCTCTGCATACATTAGACTTCATATTGACTGCACATATACTACATGCATATATTATAATAGCTCTGCATACATTAGACTTCATATTGACTGCACACAGACTACATGCATATATTATAATAGCTCTGCATCCATTAGACTTCATATTGACTGCACACAGACTACATGCATATATTATAATAGCTCTGCATACATTAGACATCATATTGACTGCACATATACTACATGCATATATTATAATAGCTCTGCATCCATTAGACTTCATATTGACTGCACACAGACTACATGCATATATTATAATAGCTCTGCATCCATTAGACTTCATATTGACTGCACACAGACTACGTGCATATATTATAATAGCTCTGCATCCATTAGACTTCATATTGACTGCACACAGACTACGTGCATATATTATAATAGCTCTGCATCCATTAGAAAATCATATTTTATTTTCCATCTCGTTTATGTTGCTGTATAAAATATATACATCTGAGACGTCTTTATGGAATTAGTGACTTTTACACTAGCCTAAACCAATTCAGCAAGCAGACCTACCTAGGGTGGTATGTAATGAATAATGCATGACACACATGAATAATGCATGACACATGTGAATAATGCATGACACATGTGAATAATGCAGGGCACACATGAATAATGCATGACACACATGAATAATGCAGGGCACACATGAATAATGCATGGCACACATGAATAATGCACGACACTGACTCATGAATAATGCACGACGCTGACTCATGAATAATGCATGACTACGTGAATAATGCATGACACACATGAATAATGCATGGCATACATGAATAATGCATGCCATGTAATGAGTAATGCATGCCATGTAATATTGTAATGCATGCCATGAAGTGAGTAATGCATGCATGTGCACAGGTTCTGATGTAACAGTTGTGGGCTACGGAGCTCAACTGCAGACACTGCGCAAAGCATGCACAATGGCCAAGGAAGAGATGGGCATCGACTGTGAACTCATAGACCTCCGCACTTTGTTACCCTGGGATGTTGAAACTGTGGCAAAAGTAAGTTTGTTTGTTTGTGGTTGTTCTGGGGATCTCGCTCGGCTTTGGATTGGGTTCAAAGGTCTTTTTTCCAGCTGCGATCACGTTGAATGTTCAAAATGAATGCAGGGGACAAAGTACAGAGAAGTTGCTTGATGCTGGAGCATTGGGTGGGTTAGGATGAGGTGCACTGCGGAGGAGGAGGGAGTGTCAATGGAGATCAATTGTAGCTCTCCATATGAAGGAGAGACGAGGGGATCAATTGTACCTCTCCATATGAAGGAGAGACGAGCGGATCAATTGTACCTCTCCATATGAAGGAGACGAGGGGATCAATTGTACTTCTCCATATGAAGGAGAGACGAGGAGATCAATTGTACCTCTCCATATGAAGGAGAGACGAGGGGATCAATTGTACCTCTCCATATGAAGGAGAGACGAGGGGATCAATTGTACCTCTCCATATGAAGGAGAGACGAGCGGATCAATTGTACCTCTCCATATGAAGGAGAGACGAGGGGATCAATTGTACCTCTCCATATGAAGGAGAGACGAGGAGATCAATTGTACCTCTCCATATGAAGGAGAGACGAGGGGATCAATTGTACCTCTCCATATGATTATGAAGGAGAGACGAGGGGATCAATTGTACCTCTCCATATGAAGGAGAGACGAGGGGATCAATTGTACCTCTCCATATGAAGGAGAGACGAGGGGATTGTGATCAGCCAGCTGTGTACTTTGTTTGGGTGGTGCATGTTTAGCTGTCGTCAGCCTTGAGTTGTCACTGGAGCTGGAATGGTTTTGGGAACCACTTTCTTTCTCTATTCATTGGAACACAAACAGTAAGATAGTGGTCAGTAGTGACCGGATTCTGGCTGTGCTGGTGCGACCATCACAACCTCCAACAGGTGACCTCTGGTGTGTGCACCTCGCCCACCACACAAGGACCCAAGCCATTTCAATGATAGAGACTCTTCTCATGTTCTGTCTTCACACTAGTAATGCAATGTAACACTGGTGGTTAAGTACACACTCCTTACACACTCCTTAGCTTGTGATTTGAAAATGAGATAGTTTCTAGCCTACATCAAGTTGCTTTAGCCTCTAGCCTACATCAAGTTGGTTTAGCCACTAGCCTACATCAAGTTGGCTTAGCCTCTAGCCTACATCAAGTTGGTTTAGCCACTAGCCTACATCAAGTTGGCTTAGCCTCTAGCCTACATCAAGTTGGTTTAGCCTCTAGCCTACATCAAGTTGGTTTAGCCTCTAGCCTACATCAAGTTGGTTTAGCCTCTAGCCTACATCAAGTTGGTTTAGCCTCTAGCCTACATCAAGTTGGTTTAGCCTCTAGCCTACATCAAGTTGGTTTAGCCTCTAGCCTACATCAAGTTGGTTTAGCCTCTAGCCTACATCAAGTTGGTTTAGCCTCTAGCCTACATCAAGTTGGCTTAGCCACTAGCCTACATCAAGTTGGCTTAGCCTCTAGCCTACATCAAGTTGGCTTAGCCTCTAGCCTACATCAAGTTGGTTTAGCCTCTAGCCTACATCAAGTTGGTTTAGCCTCTAGCCTACATCAAGTTGGTTTAGCCTCTAGCCTACATCAAGTTGGTTTAGCCTCTAGCCTACATCAAGTTGGTTTAGCCTCTAGCCTACATCAAGTTGGTTTAGCCTCTAGCCTACATCAAGTTGGTTTAGCCTCTAGCCTACATCAAGTTGGTTTAGCCACTAGCCTACATCAAGTTGGTTTAGCCTCTAGCCTACATCAAGTTGGTTTAGCCTCTAGCCTACATCAAGTTGGTTTAGCCTCTAACCTACATCAAGTTGGTTTAGCCTCTAGCCTACATCAAGTTGGTTTAGCCTCTAGCCTACATCAAGTTGGTTTAGCCTCTAGCCTACATCAAGTTGGTTTAGCCTCTAGCCTACATCAAGTTGGTTTAGCCTCTAGCCTACATCAAGTTGGTTTAGCCTCTAGCCTACATCAAATTGGTTTAGCCTCTAGCCTACATCAAGTTGGTTTAGCCTCTAGCCTACATCAAGTTGGTTTAGCCTCTAGCCTACATCAAGTTGGTTTAGCCTCTAGCCTACATCAAGTTGGTTTAGCCTCTAGCCTACATCAAGTTGGTTTAGCCTCTAGCCTACATCAAGTTGGTTTAGCCTCTAGCCTACATCAAATTGGTTTAGCCTCTAGCCTACATCAAGTTGGTTTAGCCTCTAGCCTACATCAAGTTGGTTTAGCCTCTAGCCTACATCAAGTTGGTTTGGCCTCTAGCCTACATCAAGTTGGTTTGGCCTCTAAGCCTACATCAAGTTGGTTTGGCCTCTAGCCTACATCAAGTTGGTTTGGCCTCTAGCCTACATCAAGTTGGTTTGGCCTCTAGCCTACATCAAGTTGGTTTGGCCTCTAGCCTACATCAAGTTGGTTTAGCCTCTAGCCAGCATCAAGTTGGTTTAGCCTCTAGCCTACATCAAGTTGGTTTAGCCTCTAAGTTGGTTTGGCCTCTAGCCTACATCAAGTTGGTTTGGCCTCTAGCCTACATCAAGTTGGTTTAGCCTCTAGCCTACATCAAGTTGGTTTAGCCTCTAGCCTACATCAAGTTGGTTTAGCCTCTAGCCTACATCAAGTTGGTTTAGCCTCTAGCCTACATCAAATTGGTTTAGCCTCTAGCCTACATCAAGTTGGTTTAGCCTCTAGCCATCAAGTTGGTTTAGCCTCTAGCCTACATCAAGTTGGTTTAGCCTCTAGCCTACATCAAGTTGGTTTAGCCTCTAGCCTACATCAAGTTGGTTTAGCCTCTAGCCTACATCAAGTTGGTTTAGCCTCTAGCCTACATCAAGTTGGTTTAGCCTCTAGCCTACATCAAATTGGTTTAGCCTCTAGCCTACATCAAGTTGGTTTAGCCTCTAGCCTACATCAAGTTGGTTTAGCCTCTAGCCTACATCAAGTTGGTTTAGCCTCTAGCCTACATCAAGTTGGTTTAGCCTCTAAGCCTACATCAAGTTGGTTTAGCCTCTAGCCTACATCAAGTTGGTTTAGCCTCTAGCCTACATCAAGTTGGCTTAGCCTACTGTTGTCCCTAGACAAGGAGAGCAACTCTGCTGTTTGCCCCACGTGAAGTGTTTCCTGAATAAGAAAATGTTAACACTGAACATTGTTATATTGTTGTGTAGTCCGTGACCAAAACTGGACGGATGATTATTGCTCATGAAGCACCCATCACTGCCGGATTTGCTGGTGAAATCTCATCAACCATACAGGTTAATCGCTACTTCCTGTTGTTATTGTGGGCATCCTGAGGGTATTTGTGAACTAGGCACTGTTTGTGTCCATGCATTTGTATTCTCCACTCACAGTGCCTGTAAATGTTCTAGCCTGGGGCTACATGTTGAAAATCAAAACTCCCTCTGCCTGGTTGGGCTTAACCCATGTACTTTGACCTATACACCTGGCTGGGCTTAACCCATGTACTTTGGCCTATACACCTGGCTGGGCTTAACCCATGTACTCTGGCATATGTATATGGCTAGGCTTAACCCATGTACTCTGACATATGTATAACTCTGACATATGTATATGGCTGGGCTTAACCCATGTACTCTGGCATATGTATATGGCTAGGCTTAACCCATGTACTCTGACATATGTATATGGCTGGGCTTAACCCATGTACTCTGACATATGTATATGGCTAGGCTTAACCCATGTACTCTGGCATATGTATATGGCTAGGCTTAACCCATGTACTCTGACATATATATATGGCTGGGCTTAACCCATGTACTCTGACATATGTATATGGCTAGGCTTAACCCATGTACTCTGACATATGTATATGGCTGGGATTAACCCATGTACTCTGACATATGTATATGGCTGGGCATGTTACTCTGACATATGTATATGGCTGGGCTTAACCCATGTACTCTGACATATGTATATGGCTAGGCTCAACCCATGTACTCTGGCATATGTATATGGCTAGGCTTAACCCATGTACTCTGACATATGTATATGGCTGGGCTTAACCCATGTACTCTGACATATGTATATGGCTAGGCTTAACCCATGTACTCTGACATATGTATATGGCTAGGCTTAACCCATGTACTCTGACATATGTATAACTCTGACATATGTATATGGCTGGACTTAACCCATGTACTCTGACATGTGTATATGGCTGGGCTTAACCCATGTACTCTGACATATGTATATGGCTAGGCTTAACCCATGTACTCTGACATATGTATATGGCTACGCTTAACCCATGTACTCTGACATATGTATAACTCTGACATATGTATATGGCTGGGCTTAACCCATGTACTCTGGCATATGTATATGGCTGGGCTTAACCCATGTACTCTGACATATGTATATGGCTAGGCTTAACCCATGTACTCTGACATATGTATATGGCTGGGCTTAACCCATGTACTCTGACATATGTATATGGCTGGGCTTAACCCATGTACTCTGACATATGTATATGGCTAGGCTTAACCCATGTACTCTGACATATGTATATGGCTGGGCTTAACCCATGTACTCTGACATATGTATATGGCTGGGTTTCCTCATACTTTCTTTGGTGTACTTTGACTCATGCCACACCCTCCAGCTGTGATTTGGATGTGATTTGGAGCAAGAGTTCCCACGTAATGCTCACCTCTGGTAAATGCCCCATCTTATAGGAATTACAGCTGCAGGGTGTGGCATCTTGCCCCCCCCCCCCCCCCCCCCCCCCCCAAGTGGTGGTATTAGTACCAGCTAATGTGTTAATGTAATTGGACACTATTGTACTTACTTCCCTGTGCACTGTATGTGTATGTATGTAGGAGGAGTGTTGTACTTACTTCCCTGTGCACTGTATGTCTATGTAGGAGTGTTTATTGTACTTACTTCCCTGTGCACTGTATGTATGTGTATGTATGTAGGAGGAGTGTTGTACTTACTTCCCTGTGCACTGTATGTGTATGTAGGAGGAGTGTTGTACTTACTTCCCTGTGCACTGTATGTGTATGTATGTAGGAGGAGTGTTTCTTGAATCTTGAGGCTCCGATTCTGAGAGTCTGTGGTTGGGACACTCCATTCCCTTTAATTTTTGAGCCATTTTACCTGCCAGACCAGTATAGATGTTATGAAGCTATAAAGCAAGTCTCTAATTACTGACAACACCCACATATTATTATTATTATTATTATTATTTTATATTGGTTTTACTTTATAATATTGCAATCAATAACTATATAGTTGTTTTTTTAATGACTTGATTGAACTCAACAGAACTTTGTGTCAATATGTACAGTATTTGCATATGTACAGTATTTGCATTATGAAAACAACAGAACTTTGTGCGTCAATATGTGTGAGATCCCTCCTCCTTTTCATGCAGCATGTTATTACACTCCCCAATATTTCCCTGTGCACAGAACTTCAAAGTAGCACAGAAAGTTATGTTCCAAAAATTATGCAGTACAGAATTGTCAGGAGGATAAGAAACAGAGACAAGAGTTGGGACAAGCCTAGAAAGATAGCTAGGAAGATCACAATGACAACTAACAGCAAGTTGTAGTACGATGCCAGCGGCCTCAGGTTGATTCTTGCACTTCCACTGGGAACAGACAAAATCATCTGATAATACACGTACGGACAAGTGTAAAATCCATACCTGTTCCCATGGGGTGTGGTCAAGACTAGCCCGAGACATCTGTGTGCAATGCTCCCACGACGATGAGCGCTGACGTCAGGCAGTATCTAGGAAATATGATATAGGTATGTGTTACAGTGTTGGCACTGCATCCATCTCCTGCTGCACCCAGTCACTCTGAATCTGCTCCATATTCATAGCAAATTCTCCCCTACATATATATTCATCTATAAAACCAGTGGCTAAAAACAAGGTAGACGTGTCCAACTTCTTGTTGGAAGTTCTGGAAGACATTGTTATCCACTCACACATCCAGCAATACAGACAACCCCCAGGACCATCTGTGCATGTCTGAATGTCTTGCCCACCAGGGCTGGCCAGGCTAGGACTAGGTGGATAAAAGCTTGCAAGTTAGGCTACTTCCCAGCACTGCCACCGCCCACCAAGCACTGAACCACCGCCCACCAAGCACTGAACCACCGTATAGTCACTGTCAATGACGTCTGGCAGTTCTTCTGTACAGGTCGGTGACATCATTATTAACCCATTGCTTGTATATATTGGTTTTCTTCTGTACAGTTCGGTGACATCATTATTACCCCATTGGTTTTCTTTACAGGTCGGTGACATCATTATTAACCCATTGCTTGTATTGGTTTTCTTTACAGGTCGGTGACATCATTAACCCATTGCTTGTATATATTGGTTTTCTTCTGTACAGTTCGGTGACATCATTATTACCCCATTGGTTTTCTTTACAGGTCGGTGACATCATTATTAACCCATTGCTTGTATTGGTTTTCTTTACAGGTCGGTGACATCATTAACCCATTGCTTGTATATATTGGTTTTCTTCTGTACAGTTCGGTGACATCATTATTACCCCATTGGTTTTCTTTACAGGTCGGTGACATCATTATTAACCCATTGCTTGTATTGGTTTTCTTTACAGGTCGGTGACATCATTAACCCATTGCTTGTATATATTGGTTTTCTTCTGTACAGTTCGGTGACATCATTATTACCCCATTGGTTTTCTTTACAGGTCGGTGACATCATTATTAACCCATTGCTTGTATTAGTTTTCTTTACAGGTCGGTGACATCATTATTAACCCATTGCCTGTATTGGTTTTCTTCTGTACAGTTCGGTGACATCATTATTACCCCATTGGTTTTCTTTACAGGTCGGTGACATCATTATTAACCCATTGCTTGTATTAGTTTTCTTTACAGGTCGGTGACATCATTATTAACCCATTGCCTGTATTGGTTTTCTTCTGTACAGTTCGGTGACATCATTATTACCCCATTGGTTTTCTTTACAGGTCGGTGACATCATTATTAACCCATTGCTTGTATATATTGGTTTTCTTCTGTACAGTTCGGTGACATCATTATTACCGGTTTTCTTTACAGGTCGGTGACATCATTATTAACCCATTGCTTGTATTAGTTTTCTTTACAGGTCGGTGACATCATTATTAACCCATTGCTTGTATTGGTTTTCTTTACAGGTCGGTGACATCATTATTAACCCATTGCTTGTATTGGTTTTCTGTACAGGTCGGTGACATCATTATTAACCCATTGCTTGTATTGGTTTTCTTCTGTACAGTTCGGTGACATCATTATTAACCCATTGGTTGTATTGGTTTTCTTTACAGTTCGGTGACCTCATTATTAACCCATTGCTTGTATTGGTTTTCTGTACAGGTCGGTGACATCATTATTAACCCATTGCTTGTATTGGTTTTCTTCTGTACAGTTCGGTGACATCATTATTAACCCATTGCTTGTATTGGTTTTCTTTACAGGTCGGTGACATTATTATTAACCCATTGCTTGTATTGGTTTTCTTTACAGTTCGGTGACATCATTATTAACCCATTGCTTGTATTGGTTTTCTTCTGTACAGGTCGGTGACATCATTATTAACCCATTGCTTGTATTGGTTTTCTTTACAGGTCGGTGACATCATTATTAACCCATTGCTTGTATTGGTTTTCTTCTGTACATTTCGGTGACATCATTAACCCATTGCTTGTATTGGTTTTCTTCTGTACAGTTCGGTGACATCATTATTAACCCATTGCTTGTATTGGTTTTCTTTACAGGTCGGTGACATCATTATTAACCCATTGCCTGTATTGGTTTTCTTCTGTACAGTTCGGTGACATCATTATTAACCCATTGCTTGTATTGGTTTTCTTTACAGGTCGGTGACATCATTATTAACCCATTGCTTGTATATATTGGTTTTCTTCTGTACAGTTCGGTGACATCATTATTACCCCATTGGTTTTCTTTACAGGTCGGTGACATCATTATTAACCCATTGCCTGTATTGGTTTGAGCCTTATTTCAAAATAACACACAGATGCATGGCGCACACACATACAAAAGCCCTGAAAATCACTTTGGGGGCTTCTTAGTATCCTAAACTGGTTTCAGCTAGTTTTAGCTCCCAAGTTTTCCAATTCACTGCAGAAACTTGTGTTTCTTGATTAAGAAAATTGTTAAAAAGATTCTCAGCATAATGAACACCTCAATAGTAGGCTGAGCTGACTCAACAGCTGCTGTTACCCTTGTGACAACAGTGTGTGTGTGTGTGTGTGTGTGTACTTTTAGTAATAAACATGGCAAAGAAAAACATTTGTTTAGTTCTGGCTAGACAGCTTCTTGATAGAGGGCTGCTCATAGATGGAAACAAACAATAAGAAACAGGTCAATATTCTCAATGAATTCTCACTTGAATTACAAGAACCTTCTCAGTCATCAACTTGAAATTGTATTCTCTCGACATTTTGACTAGATGCTCTAGCCTCCATCCTGATGAAGGCTAGAGCATCTAGTCGAAACATCGAGAGAATATAATTGTAAGGTCAATATATATAATAATTATTCCTGATGAAGGCTAGAGCATTAGTCAAAACGTCGAGAGAATACAATTTCGGCTATTGTAAGGTCAATATTATATATATGTATATATACATATATATATTTATATACAATGAATATATAAATGTATTTATATATGCAATTAATATATTATATGTATTTATATAAATATATTACAATGAATATATTTATGGTCAGTTAAAAATGAAAGCAAACAGTTTACAATTACAGATCGCATTGGTAGGACCCTTTACCATGAACACCAAACATACACGTTTTAGTGCTCATTGCCAACAAGAATTACCACTGCAGATCACATTGATAAGACCCTTTACCTTATAATATTATGAACATTATTGTATTTGGTAATTGTAAAAAGTGAATTATTTTGGAGGGGGAAAATCTGCAATCGTTGCAATCGTACAAGTTTTAGTAAATTCTGTTTCTATTGCAAATCAATCCAGTGTGTGTGTATGTAATACTGCATTGTTGCAGTGGAGAATATCATCAAAGGCTGCTGCAATCACACACTCACACACACAACAATCGCGTATAACCACACACACAACCTACATTTTCATTTAAATAGGTAGACACTCTGCAAAGTATTTGCACCAGGGAAGCATTTTCATACGACCTCAGAGGCTGCATGAATGGATCTCCTCTGTATTCAACACTCAGTTTAGATGATTGGTCCAAGAACTTGATTTCCTACACACAGAAATTACAGTGATATAAAAATATCTGTAGGAAATTGCAAATAAAGAAAGCAGGAGTAGTAGATGACTACTGTACCTTGGAATCCTCAGCTGGTGGCAATGTGTCTGTACTGCGGTCTTGCACGGAAGAAAAAGAAGAATCCCTTCCATTGTCCAGCTCACACAGAGATGACTTGGGCAACTGGAATGATTACCCATGGACAAAGGTGATTGAAAAATATGAAGAGAAAGCTTGCATGGCCACTTGTCTCAGACCAGGAATGAAAATAATGTCTTCAACAAAGATCTAGTCCTGAACACACCTATCCTAGACACCTCTAGCCCAGAACACACCTATCCTAGACACCTATAGCCCTGAACACCTATAGCCCTGAACACCTATAGCCCTGAACACCTCTAGCCCTGAACACCTATAGCCCTGAACACCTATAGCCCTGAACACCTATAGCCCTGAACACCTATAGCCCTGAACACCTATAGCCCTGAACACCTATAGCCCTGAACACCTCTAGCCCTGAACACCTCTAGCCCTGAACACCTCTAGCCCTGAACACCTATAGCCCTGAACACCTATAGCCCTGAATACACCTAGTCCTAGATACCTCTAGCCCTGAACACTCTAGCCCTAGACACCTTAGCCCTAGACAACTCTACCTCTAGCCTTAGACATCTCTAGTCCTGGCCCTAAACACCTCTACTTCTAGCCCTAGAACACCACTAACTTCTAGTCCCCTAACCTCTAGTCATAGAACACCCCTAGACCTAGACACCTCCAGCCCTAGAACACCTCTAGCCCAAGGCACCCCTAGCCCTAAAGACCTCTAGTCCTAGCCCTAGACACCACTAGTCTTAAGACACCCCTAGCCCTAAAGACCTCTAGTCTTAGAACACTCTAGTCATCCCTGGCCCTAGAATACCCCCAGCCCTAGAATACCCCTGGGTCTAGAATATCTCTAGCCCTGGAACATCCTGGCTGTAGAATATCCCTGGCGTAGCCTTAGTTCTGGTCCTAACCATGGCCACAGAATATCCCAGCTCTAGCTCTGAACCAGGCTGTACAGTCTCCGTCGACCTACACAACTAGGGACATCCATAGTCCCAAGTATCCCAGAGCGTCCTAGGATTGTTGCAATACAGGACATGTCCTGCATGTGAAGAAACAGCAGGAAGACAAAGAATCGACTACATGTGCCTGGAGATGCCATGTGCATGGAGATGTCACGTCCCTGGAGATGACATGTGCTTGGAGATGCCACGTCCCTGGAGATGTCATGTGCCTGGAGATGACATGTGCCTGGAGATGTCACGTCCCTGGAGATGACATGTGCTTGGAGATGCCACGTCCCTGGAGATGTCATGTGCCTGGAGATGACATGTGCCTGGAGATGACATGTGCCTGGAGATGTCACGTCCCTGGAGATGACATGTACTTGGAGATGTCATGTGCCTGGAGATGTCATGTGCCTGGAGATGTCACGTGTCTGGAGATGTCAAGTACCTGGAGATGTCACGTGCATGGAGATGTCACGTGCCTGGAGATGTCACGTGCCTGGAGATGACATGTGCCTGGAGATGACATGTGCCTGGAGATGTCACGTCCCTGGAGATGACATGTGCTTGGAGATGTCATGTGCCTGGAGATGTCATGTGCCTGGAGATGTCACGTGCATGGAGATGTCAAGTACCTGGAGATGTCACGTGCATGGAGATGTCACGTGCCTGGAGATGTCACGTGCCTGGAGATGTCACATGCCTGGAGATGTCACGTGCATGGAGATGTCACATGCATGGAGATGTCATGTGCCTGGTGATGACATGTGCTTGGAGATGTCACGTGCCTAGAGATGTCACATGCCTGGAGATGTCACATGCCTGGAGATGACATGTGCCTGGAGATGTCACGTCCCTGGAGATGACATGTGCTTGGAGATGTCATGTGCCTAGAGATGTCACATGCCTAGAGATGTCACATGCCTGGAGATGTTATGTGCCTGGAGATGTCATGTGCATGGAGATGTCACGTGCATGGAGATGTCACGTGCCTGGAGACGTCACATGCCTGGAGATGTCATGTGCCTGGAGATGTCACATGCCTGGAGATGTCATGCATGGAGATGACATGTGCCGGGAGATGACATGTGCCTGGAGATGTCACATGCCTGGAGAGGTCATGTGCCTAGAGATGTGGCCCACAACTTGCGGTGCTGTTAATAACATAGTATGTATACAGTGTATGTAGAACACTTCTACGAGTGCATGCACAGGCCAAGGCCAAAGGTTGACAAAATTCTCCGTACTTTCTCATTTTTCTTGGGCCTGCTGCAAGATTAAGGGGTTGGACGTGGGAACTAGGGGTAATTCAACCCCTCGTAACCAGTAACAGACTCAAATTTGGTTTTAATCGCAGCTGGAAGCCACCATCGCCAGACACTTGGCATTATCGGCCATTTTGTTTAGTGCTGTAACTGCGCATGTGTCTTTCGCGTTGCCAACGATCGCTCACAGCATGGTGGCATACACCAGCTATGTTAGAGCTCGCAGTTTGCTGGCAAGGTTGATCCCCCGAAGCCATTGACAGCCTCAGATTTGGTCTCGGAGATCATTTAAATGTTGCCACTATAAATTAATTAATTGGGTGTAAGGACAAGATATGGTATTTTGTTTGCGCAGCGGACAAAAGCACCAAAATAATTTCAGGTGTATATGATCAGACATCAGATGGCTGCAAAAAAATTTATTAAACACGTGAACTTCACCATTTTTTGTTACAAAAAGTGCTAAAATTATGTGGAAAATATCCCAAAAGTGCACTGCTTTTGTGGATGTGAGGATGAAAAGTGAACAGGAATGTAAGAGCCGCAGTAGATGGTGAGTCACTGCTGAGTCACCTGGTGCAGTAGATGGTGAGTCACTGCTGAGTCACCTGGTGCAGTAGATGGTGAGTCACTGCTGCGTCACCTGGTGCAGTAGATGGTGAGTCACTGCTGCGTCACCTGGTGCAGTAGATGGTGAGTCACTGCTGAGTCACCTGGTGCAGTAGATGGTGAGTCACTGCTGAGTCACCTGGTGCAGTAGATGGTGAGTCACTGCTGAGTCACCTGGTGCAGTAGATGGTGAGTCACTGCTGAGTCACCTGGTGCAGTAGATGGTGAGTCACTGCTGAGTCACCTGGTGCAGTAGATGGTGAGTCACTGCTGAGTCACCTGGTGCAGTAGATGGTGAGTCACTGCTGAGTCACCTGGTGCAGTAGATGGTGAGTCACTGCTGAGTCACCTGGTGCAGTAGATGGTGAGTCACTGCTGCGTCACCTGGTGCAGTAGATGGTGAGTCACTGGTGCAGTAGATGGTGAGTCACTGCTGAGTCACCTGGTGCAGTAGATGGTGAGTCACTGCTGCGTCACCTGGTGCAGTAGATGGTGAGTCACTGCTGAGTCACCTGGTGCAGTAGATGGTGAGTCACTGCTGAGTCACCTGGTGCAGTAGATGGTGAGTCACTGCTGAGTCACCTGGTGCAGTAGATGGTGAGTCACTGCTGAGTCACCTGGTGCAGTAGATGGTGAGTCACTGCTGAGTCACCTGGTGCAGTAGATGGTGAGTCACTGCTGAGTCACCCGGTGCAGTAGATGGTGAGTCACTGCTGAGTCACCTGGTGCAGTAGATGGTGAGTCACTGCTGAGTCACCTGGTGCAGTAGATGGTGAGTCACTGCTGCGTCACCTGGTGCAGTAGATGGTGAGTCTCTGGTGCAGTAGATGGTGAGTCACTGTTGAGTCACCTGGTGCAGTAGATGGTGAGTCACTGCTGCGTCACCTGGTGCAGTAGATGGTGAGTCACTGCTGAGTCACCTGGTGCAGTAGATGGTGAGTCACTGCTGAGTCACCTGGTGCAGTAGATGGTGAGTCACTGCTGAGTCACCTGGTGCAGTAGATGGTGAGTCACTGCTGAGTCACCTGGTGCAGTAGATGGTGAGTCACTGCTGAGTCACCTGGTGCAGTAGATGGTGAGTCACTGCTGAGTCACCTGGTGCAGTAGATGGTGAGTCACTGCTGAGTCACCTGGTGCAGTAGATGGTGAGTCACTGCTGAGTCACCTGGTGCAGTAGATGGTGAGTCACTGCTGCGTCACCTGGTGCAGTAGATGGTGAGTCACTGGTGCAGTAGATGGTGAGTCACTGCTGAGTCACCTGGTGCAGTAGATGGTGAGTCACTGCTGCGTCACCTGGTGCAGTAGATGGTGAGTCACTGCTGAGTCACCTGGTGCAGTAGATGGTGAGTCACTGCTGAGTCACCTGGTGCAGTAGATGGTGAGTCACTGCTGCGTCACCTGGTGCAGTAGATGGTGAGTCACTGCTGAGTCACCTGGTGCAGTAGATGGTGAGTCACTGCTGAGTCACCTGGTGCAGTAGATGGTGAGTCACTGCTGAGTCACCTGGTGCAGTAGATGGTGAGTCACTGCTGAGTCTGAGTCACTGCTGAGTCACCTGGTGCAGTAGATGGTGAGTCACTGCTGAGTCACCTGGTGCAGTAGATGGTGAGTCACTGCTGAGTCACCTGGTGCATGCATGCAATAGCTAGAAGCACTTCAGTTGAGTTTGTAACTAGCTATGTGCCATGTCTGAAAATATTGACTGGAAGCTATCAAACAAAGTCATCAGAAGAACCTCGTTGAACAGAACACCACTGGATATTCACAGTGGTTTTTGAACAATGTACAAGAAGTCCAGAAGCTGAATTCCTTGCCAGTGAAAGTCAACTTTTGGAGAACAGGGAACTGCTCAGATGTTTGTAGAACGTTTAATTGTTCAAGGTTGGAGCGTACTCATCTGAGAGAAAGAAAGCCAGAAGGTGAGTATGCTTATCATCCATACCAAGAAAGGAGTGTGCTTGTCATCCTCAGCAAGAAAGCCAGAAGGCAAGTATGCTTGTCAACTTCAGCAAGAAAGCCAGAAAGAGAGTATGCTTGTCATCCACAGCAAGAAAGCCAGAAGGTGAGTATGCTTGTCATCCTAAGCAAGAAAGCCAGAAGGTGAGTATGCTTGCCATACACAGCAAGAAGTTGAGTATGCTTGTCATCCACAGCAAGAAAGCAAGGTGAGTATGCTTGTCATCCACAGCAAGAAGGTGAGTATGCTTGTTATCCACAGCAAGAAAGCCAGAAGGTGAGTATGCTTGTCATCCACAGCAAGAAAGCCAGAAGGTGAGTATGCTTGCCATACACAGCAAGAAAGCCAGAAGGAGAATATGCTTGGCAAGAAAGCAAGAAGGTGAGTATGCTTGTCATCCACAGCAAGAAGGTGAGTATGCTTGTCATCCACAGCAAGAAAGCCAGAAGGTGAGTATGCTTGCCATACACAGCAAGAAAGCCAGAAGGAGAATATGCTTGTCATCCTCAGCAAGACTCAGCAAGAAGGTGAGTATTCTTGTCATCCACAGCAAGAAAGCCAGAAGGAGAGTATGCTTGTCATCCTCAGCAAGAAAGCAAGAAGGTGAGTATTCTTGTCATCCACAGCAAGAAAGTCAGAAGGAGAGTATGCTTGTCATCCTCAGCAAGAAAGCAAGAAGGTGAGTATGCTTGTCATCCACAGCAAGAAGGTCAGTATGCTTGTCATCCTCAGCAAGAAAGCAAGAAAGTGAGTAGGCTTGTCATCCTCTGCAAGAAAGCCAGAAGGTGAGTATGCTTGTCATCCATAGCAAGAAAGCCAGAAGGTCAGTATGCTTATCGTCCATACCAAGAAAGCCAGAAGGTGAGTATGCTTATCATCCTCAGCAAGAAAGCCAGAAGGCGAGTATGCTTGTCATCTTAAGCAAGAAAGCCAGAAGGTGCGTATGCTTGTCATCCTCAGCAAGAACGCCAGAAGGTGAGTATGCTTGTCATCCTCAGCAGGAAAGCCAGAAGGTGAATATGCTTGTCATCCATAGCAGAAGGTCAGTATGCTTATCATCCATACCAAGAAAGGCAGAAGGTGAGTGTGCTTGTCATCCTCAGCAAGAAAGCCAGAAGGCAAGTATGCTTGTCATCCTCAGCAAGAAAGCCAGAAGGAGAGTATGCTTGTCATCCATAGCAAGAAAGCCAGAAGGTCAGTATGCTTATCATCCATACCAAAGCCAGAAGGTGAGTATGCTTGTCATCCTCAGCAAGACAGCCAGAAGGCGAGTATGCTTGTCATCCTCAGCAAGAAAGCCAGAAGGTCAGTATGCTTATCATCCATACCAAGAAAGCCAGAAGGTGAGTATGCTTATCATCCATACCAAGAAAGGCAGAAGGTGAGTGTGCTTGTCATCCTCAGCAAGAAAGCCAGAAGGCAAGTATGCTCAGCAAGAAAGCCAGAAGGAGAGTATGCTTGTCATCCACAGCAAGAAAGCCAGAAGGTCAGTATGCTTGTCATCCTCGGCAAGAAAGCAAGAAGGTGAGTATGCTTGTCATCCATAGCAAGAAAGCCAGAAGGTGAGTATGCTTATCATCAAGGAGTGTGCTTGTCATCCTCAGCAAGAAAGTCAGAAGGCAAGTATGCTTGTCAACTTCAGCAAGAAAGCCAGAAAGAGAGTATGCTTGTCATCCACAGCAAGAAAGCCAGAAGGTCAGTATGCTTGTCATCCTCGGCAAGAAAGGCAGAAGGTGAGTATGCTTGTCATCCTCAGCAAGAAAGGCAGAAGGTGAGTATGCTTGTCATCCTCAGCAAGAAAGCCAGAAGGAGAATATGCTTGTCATCCTCAGCAAGAAAGCCAGAAGGTCAGTATGCTTGTCATCCTCGGCAAGAAAGCAAGAAGGTGAGTATGCTTGTCATCCACAGCAAGAAAGGCAGAAGGTGAGTGTGCTTGTCATCCAAAGCGTAAATCTATGGCTTCACTAAATGATGTCTGTATTTTTTGTGGGAATAAAGCAATTACATGAAATTAGCACTATTAAATGGATAAGTCCATTAGAAACATGGCAAGAGAGATGTGTGATAGTGAGTAGCTTCTCAAGATATCTAGTGCTGTTGGCCTACTTGCAACGGAGTCATTTTTCTTGCCTGACCAAAGATCGTAACCGCTACCGTACCTTTCACCTTGCTCAGACAGGCTCATCCTCTGTGCCTTTCACCATGCTCAAACAGGCTCATCCTCCGCTTCACATCATTTGAAGAGCAAGTATAGCACGTGCTTTTGCCGAGTTAGTAATGCATGTAGAAAATAGTATATATAGAGTAAGGCATTTGCATGCTTAAATAGGAAGAACTACGTGGCACTTGTTAAAATCATATAAAGCAATAGAACAAAGCAATGTCAGTAAACAGGAGCCTTTTAAAGGGAGAGCTTCTTGATCATCTCCAAAAACATGAAATACAAGAACAGTCAGATGGAAAACCTGTTATTTTGCTTTTCCCTGAAGGGATGCAAGAAATGTTACAGAATACTTGCTTTTCATCTCCACCTCAATTTATTCTTTATTCACAAATCAGACTGGAAAAAAATTCAAATTTGAAGTCATTTCCAAATAAATTGTCAGAAAGATTCCGTACCATATGACCTGAACCTTCTAGTCTCGATGATCCTTAATGGGCTCAGTCTGAATAATTAAAAAATAATAATATTGATTCACAAAATGCCTGAAAATATCTCAATTCCTCAAGATACAAAAAAAATGCTCTTCACAAAAAAACAAGTCCTAGGCACTCCCTGGACCTAGAACCATTCCTTCAATTGTATGTCGGTTTTGAAAATTCATTCACTGGTTCGTAGCAAGCAGCTAATGGAATAACTTAACAGCCTGGGAATAATCTCATATGACAGAGTCTTTTGGCTTGAAAATAATACGGCACTTGAAATGTGCAGGCAGTAACAGGCCAATATTGCTCTTTGTCCAAGCCATTTGAGGAAGCAGTGATATTTTCTCTTGCACAGTTGCAGGACACATGTAGAATTGCAGGACACATGTAGAGTTGCAGGACACATGTAGAATTGCAGGACACATGTAGAATTGCAGGACACATGCAGAGTTGACTTTGTTTGGTACCTTGTCGACAGCAGCAAAGGTTTGACTAAGAAACACAGAGGGAGTCGGGGAAGAACCTCAGACTTTTCTCACTCCTGACAGAGAGGGTGACTGATGTCAATGTCCTAAACACAACACATTTTCCATCACATCAGGTAGGCTGGACAGGTACATGTGATGCTGCTGAATGCAAAATACTCTTAATAATAAGCTACAGAACAGATAACTAATTCTAACCATAAAGAAGCAGACACCTCTGTACCATACTTCAGATGAATGACTCTCTGAGGAGAGGGCCGAGCAACATTAAGATCCGCACAGTGGACACTGATGTAGTGGTCATTCTCATTAGTCAGTTTCACAATATGGTTGATCACTACCTAATGCAGACCTATGGTTGATCACTACCTAATGCAGACCTATGGTTGATCACTACCTAATGCAGACCTATGGTTGATCACTACCCTAATGCAGACCTATGGTTGATCACTACCTGATGCAGACCTATGGTTGATCACTACCTAATGCAGACCTATGGTTGATCACTACCTGATGCAGACCTATGGTTGATCACTACCTGATGCAGACCTATGGTTGATCACTACCTGATGCAGACCTATGGTTGATCACTACCTAATGCAGACCTATGGTTGATCACTACCTAATGCAGACCTAAGGCTATGGTTGATCACTACCTAATGCAGACCTATGGTTGATCACTACCTAATGCAGACCTATGGTTGATCACTACCCTAATGCAGACCTATTGGTAACCTTTGGTCCAGGCAATAATTTCCACTACCACAGCATCGACACTATTCGTGCTTGTTTGGGGAGAGAATGACCCCATTCTTGCCTTCCTCCATTTCATGTATTTGTAGCATGCCATGTCATGAAGACGGCATTGGCTACTGGAGTGTTTATGCAGAGGTCGATGAGTCGTGCATCTTCATGCTTGAGAATCAATTAAATCGCCATTTTTTTCTTTTGCTGGAGAGACTCAATACTCTATGACAAAGACAAAACTCATGTCTGTCAATGAAGCACGTCGAAGAGATATATTTTGTAAGACAAACTCAAGCCACGAATACTTGCATCCAATGAAGGTACATAATTTTAGCAATGCTGAAGAAATGGTCCAAAGCACATACTTTTAGGATGCACTACTTCAACATGGACGCGAGCAGTTTTCCAAAGGATGTTCCCACACCAGAAGGACGGGCTGGACCAAAGGTGATGACCGTGGTTGGGTGCCAGTCTGGATGCCAATCCCTGAAGCTGCCAGAGCTTGTGAACTAATAAAGTCTGGATGCAAATCCAATAGATGATGTACCAGTTGCAAGTGTATCAAAGCTTAGCAGGGTTATCATTGCACACTGACATGTGTACTTGCAAAGCAGGGTTATCATTGCACACTGACATGTGTACTTGCAAAGCAGGGTTATCATTGCACACTGACACGTGTACTTGCAAAGCAGGGTTATCATTGCACACTGACACGTGTACTTGCAAAGCAGGGTTATCATTGCACACTGACATGTGTACTTGCAAAGCAGGGTTATCATTGCACACTGACACGTGTACATGCAAAGCAGGGTTATCATTGCACACTGACACGTGTACTTGCAAAGCAGGGTTATCATTGCACACTGACATGTGTACTTGCAAAGCAGGGTTATCATTGCACACTGACACGTGTACTTGCAAAGCAGGGTTATCATTGCACACTGACATGTGTACTTGCAAAGCAGGGTTATCATTGCACACTGACACGTGTACTTGCAAAGCAGGGTTATCATTGCACACTGACACGTGTACTTGCAAAGGCTGTAAGTGCACTCCTGTTTGCCAAATATTTAGCAGCCGGTCTTTTTCTGATAGATCTTGATGCCATTGAACCTGGGGGGAAATGGTGGTGCTTTTGTCTGCCGTGTAACCATAAGTCACCTCACTATTAGGCTTCTACTGCGAGCATAGGAGGAGCAACATTCAAGCTAAGCGAGTAGTCCTCTGCAGGAGCTAGAGGAAAGACTCGCGGTATCCCAGAGGGGGCCGCTATTTTTCTTGTTAGAGCTGCATACAATTTGCAGAGGTCATTTTAAAGGGCCTTGGCCATTACCCCGTTAATTTCCCATACTACTACCTCTACTACTACTACTACTACTACTTCTGGTACTACTACTACACTACGTACTACTACTACTACACTATGTACTACTACTACTGCTACTACGACTACTACACTTCTAGTACTACTACTGCTGCTAACTACTATTAGTACTACTACTACTATTACTACACTACGTACTACTACTACTGCTGGTACTCTACTACTACTACTACTATTACTACTACTATACTTCTAGTACTACTACTGCTGCTACTACCAACAGGGTTTCATTTAGGGGGGAGAAGTTTCCCCTTGGAACCTTTTCACCCCCACCCACCCACCCACCCCGGAAATCGTATTTCAAATCTTAACCATAATACCCCCCCCACCTCCCCTAATCCAGATTCCCCCATTACTGCCCCTTCATTTGACTATTATTATTATTATTAAAGGAGCTATTCCACACACAGTCTGCATACCAGTTATTGAAAAGTACAGAGCTTCTAATAATCAAGTGACCTCAGTCTGACCTTGCCAATTATACTGCTCTATGTAAGCAATGGCAGGATTTCCAGCTAGACTCCTCCCTAGACTGGCGGCTAAATTTTACTTGTACCTGCTGCTTGACTCCATAAACCTCACACCCTCCAAGGTGGCCACGCCTCAAATGTAATAGGCGAGCTACAAACTTTGCTGCATGTAAGCTATGACTCTTAACAAACTCTCACTTAACAGAGTAGAATATAATGACGTTCTCAATAATGGTCTTCGACATTCCAGCTAGACCCAAGAGCATCTAGCCCAAACATCAAAGAGCTATTGAAATTTTATAAGCCTGTTTACAGGTATAGAGTTTGTGGGATTATTATTCTACGAATCTCATTGCAATACTTGCTCTAGTAGACCATATACCCGTGCCATAACTCCTGTGACAAGTGCAGAGGGCAATCTACCTTCCAAGACACCATACGAATATTCAAGGATCGTTTAGTGGAAGCCACACACTGCTCTGCTCCTATATATTGTACCTATGCATAGATTGGATTCTAGCTGTGAATAATTAGACCCCTTGAAAACTCCCTCCATAAGGCTCAATATCTTAGTAGGCAAAAGGCAATGCTGTTGCTTCTCATGCGTCTTGCACACAGCACAACACATTTTCATATGTATTAATTACTACACATGATGCACACACCTGCTGCCACACATGATGCACACACCTGCTGCCACACATGATGCACACACCTGCTGCCACACATGATGCACACACCTGCTGCCACACATGATGCACACACCTGCTGCCACACATGATGCACACACCTACTGCCACACATGATGCACACCTGCTGCCACACCTGCTGCCACACCTGCTGCCACACATGATGCACACCTGCTGCCACACATGATGCACACACCTGCTGCCACACATGATGCACACACCTGCTGCCACACCTGCTGCACACACCTGCTGCCACACATGATGCACACACCTGCTGCCACACATGATGCACACACCTGCTGCCACACATGATGCACACACCTGCTGCCACACATGATGCACACACCTGCTGCCACACATGATGCACACACATGATGCACACACATGATGCACACACGTGATGCACACACCTGCTGCCACACATGATGCACACACCTGCTGCCACACATGATGCTACACCTGCTGCCACACATGATGCACACACCTGCTGCCACACATGATGCACACACATGATGCACACACCTGCTGGTATACATACCTCGTATATTTGAACCAAGTACATCCAAATCCTATCCAGAATAAAAATAATATTCTGCATATAATCACGGTCCACCTTCTGGCCGTCCGCTGAAAAGTAATCCGTCAACTTGTCAATGAGAGACCTACTGAAGAAAAAATGCAAACTTTAAAAAAAGGGAAGCAAGAAATTACACAATTAACCGATTAAACGCCATACACCATAAGTGCGATAAGGCGCAATCTCGCACATTGTTGGGAATTTATTACATCAAAGACTACCAGCACATGCTCTGTATGCATATGCCTGATGAAGACTACCAGCCCATCCTCTGTATGCATATGCCTGATGGAGACTACCAGCCCATCCTCTGTATGCAAATGCCTGATGGACCGCTCTATTGGTTTCAAAACTTTACTTCAGATTGGATGGGGCGAGCAGGCAAAATTAAGAAGTTTTTTTTTTTAATTTTTATGGCCGACGATCACAGCTTCCTGGCTTATGCTACTGTTTCTAGAAGTTCTTCTTCAGTGGAAAGCTGCACAGGCACCTATGCTTACCAGGAATCACTCTGAGTCTTCACTCATCAGCAAAGGGGGAATCCTACATGGATGTTTTTTTCCTGTAAGTTTTGTTGTAGGCATAGAGCGACATAGCACTATGTAGCTGGTTTGCTTACTTCAACGGAGCTGACACTTTCACCACACTGCAGCTTAATGTATTTCCATTCTAATGGTTTGCGAAGCTTATTCTTAAAAATATGTCATAGCTAAAAAAAATTATTACAACAAATCACAAACAAAGTCGGCGTTCAATGGGTTAATTAAGCTTGGTATGACCTACTTGTTGGCGTCTGGGGAGAAGGGTTCAGATGTGTTGCTAACATTTGGAGCTGCACTTTGCGAGGAAATAACCATTTTTTTCGCCCACACAACTTTGGAAAGAAGCTTCTGTACCTTGTAGACAAAAAGACAAAGGAAAAAATAAACAAGAAAAAGATATCGTGCATGTGGAACTGCCTGCTGGCCGCTGGGCAAATAATAAAAAATAAGTTTAAAAAAGAAATTAAATTAAAAAAAAATTTAAAGCAAAAATAATACAGTGATAGGCCTATATAGGTTGACATTATAGGCATATCTATATAGGTGGACATAGGCTTATCTACATAGGTGGATATAGGCCTATCTATAGACATAGGTATATCTATATAGGTAGACATAGGCATATCTATATAGGTGGACATAGGCATATCTATATAGGTGGACATTATAGGCCTATCTATATACATGTAGGTGGACATAGGCATATCTATCTATATAGGTGGACATAGGCATATCTATCTATATAGGTGGACATTATAGGCCTATCTATATAGGTGGACATAGGCATATCTATATAGGTGGACACAGGCCTATCTATATAGGTGGACACAGGCCTATCTATATCCTATAGGTGGACACAGGCCTATCTATATAGGTGGACACAGGCCTATCTATATCCTATAGGTGGACACAGGCCTATCTATATAGGTGGACACAGGCCTATCTATATAGGTGGACATAGGCATATCTATATAGGTGGACATAGGCCTATCTATATAGGTGGACACAGGCCTACATCTATATAGGTGGACACAGGCCTATCTATATAGGTAGACATAGGCCTATCTATACAGGTGGACACAGGCATATATATATATAGGTGGACACAAGGCATATATATATATAGGTGGACACAGGCCTATCTATATAGGTGGACACAGGCATATATATATATAGGTGGACACAGGCCTATCTATATAGGTGGACACAGGCATATATATATATAGGTGGACACAGGCCTATCTATATAGGTGGACACAGGCCTATCTATATAGGTGGACATAGGCCTATCTATATAGGTGGACATAGGCCTATCTATATAGGTGGCCATAGGCCTATCTATATAGGTGGACACAGGCCTATCTATATAGGTGGACACAGGTATATCTATATAGGTGGACATAGGCCGGTGGACATAGGCCTATCTATATACGTGGACACAGGCCTATCTATATACGTGGACACAGGCCTATCTACATAGGTGGACATAGGCCTATCTATATAGGTGGGCATAGGCCTATCTATATAGGTGGACACAGGCCTATCTATATAGGTGGACACAGGCCTATCTATATAGGTGGACACAGGCCTATCTATATAGGTGGACACAGGCCTATCTATATAGGTGGACATAGGCATATCTATATAGGTGGACACAAGCCTATCTATTATGTGGACACAGGCCTATCTATATAGGTGGACACAGGCCTATCTATTATGTGGAAGGGAGTTAATGTCCTGTAGTACAGAAAGTTTATTTCACTCAATGAACTCTCAGTTGACATAATAAAATTACAATAACCTTCTCAATAATCAACTTGAAATTGTATTCTCTCAGAGTTAAAGTTGATTATTGAGAAGGTTATTGTAAGTCTATTTCATATATTTCTCCCTTCCACAAATATCCAGGTTCACTGATATTCCCAGATACACACACATTTGGACAACAAGATGATCCAAAAAGGAAAATGCATGAGAAGGTCCTAGTGACTAAAACAATGGGAGGGTATACAGGCAGTGCTGATAAATATATACCTCTTGTACTCTCTTCTGGTGGAACACAGGAGCGTAATAATAATCAGAGCCACAACACTCCACCAAGCTGGCTCTAATAAAGTCTGCAGAAAACAATAGAGCGTCATCGGAGAGGTGCTGCACTTGTGAAGGAGTATTGTTCATTAACAAGGACTCTGCATTCTTTAAGGTTTCCTTCAAGTCATACCTAGAAAACACCTGCAGAAAAACAGATTGTACCCAAGTGAATAAAAATAATAGATCTAATGCAGCGAGTAGTAGATGACTCTGCTCTAGCTAGCTCTAAATAAATTTTAAAAATAAATAATAGATCTAATACAGCGAGTAGTAGATGACTCTGCTCTAGCTAGCTCTAAATAAATTTAAAAAATAAATAATAGATCTAATACAGCGAGTAGTAGATGACTCTGCTCTAGCTGGCTCTAAATAAATTTTAAAAATTAATAATAGATCTAATACAGCGAGTAGTAGATGACTCTGCTCTAGCTAGCTCTAAATAAATTTAAAAAATAAATAATAGATCTAATACAGCGAGTAGTAGATGACTCTGCTCTAGCTAGCTCTAAATAAATTTTAAAAATAAATAATAGATCTAATACAGCGAGTAGTAGATGACTCGACTCTAACTAGCTCTAAAAATAATAAAAATAAGTAATACATCTGAAAATAAGTACCTTTGCAACTCGATAGAGTAAAATGGCATGAACGTATGTGGTAAGGTCTAGACTCTGACATCTTCCAAGAAAGTTCACAAACAGAGCCGAGTAGAAAGGAAAGTTTTCCACGATGAAGGAATCCCTAATGGGATAATGAAAGCATTGATGTGAGGCAGATCTGGCACAAACATCCAAGTCAGAAGTAGCTACTATCACCACCAGTGTAACATTAGCATCGGTGTCATGGTAACACTGGTATTACAGTCAAGGCAACATAGGGTTTGTTAGTCAGGCAACATAGGGTCTGTTAGTCATCTACAGCCACACCAGTAAGCTTGGACATCTACAGCACACCAGTAAGCTTGGACATCTACAGTCACACCAGTAAGCTTGGACATCTACAGCCACACCAGTAAGCTTGGACATCTACAGCACACCAGTAAGCTTGGACATCTATAGCCACACCAGTAAGCTTGGACATCTACAGTCACACCAGTAAGCTTGGACATCTACAGCACACCAGTAAGCTTGGACATCTACAGCACACCAGTAAGCTTGGACATCTATAGCCACACCAGTAAGCTTGGACATCTACAGCACACCAGTAAGCTTGGACATCTACAGGCACACCAGTAAGCTTGGACATCTATAGCACACCAGTAAGCTTGGACATCTACAGCCACACCAGTCAGCTTGGACATCTACAACACACCAGTAAGCTTGGACATCTACAGCCACACCAGTAAGCTTGGACATCTACAGCACACCAGTAAGCTTGGACATCTACAGCCACACCAGTAAGCTTGGACATCTACAGCCACACCAGTAAGCTTGGACATCTACAGCACACCAGTAGGCTTGGATATCTATAGCCACACCAGTAAGCTTGGACATCTACAGCCACACCAGTAAGCTTGGACATCTACAGCCACACCAGTAAGCTTGGACATCTACAGCCACACCAGTAAGCTTGGACATCTACAGCCACACCAGTAAGCTTGGACATCTACAGCCACACCAGTCAGCTTGGACATCTACAGCACACCAGTAAGCTTGGACATCTACAGCCACACCAGTAAGCTTGGACATCTACAGCACACCAGTAAGCTTGGACATCTACAGCCACACCAGTAAGCTTGGACATCTACAGCCACACCAGTAAGCTTGGACATCTACAGCACACCAGTAGGCTTGGATATCTATAGCCACACCAGTAAGCTTGGACATCTACAGCCACACCAGTAAGCTTGGACATCTACAGCCACACCAGTAAGCTTGGACATCTACAGCCACACCAGTAAGCTTGGACATCTACAGCACACCAGTAAGCTTGGACATCTACAGCACACCAGTAAGCTTGGACAGCTACAGCCACACCAGTAAGCTTGGACATCTATAGCCACACCAGTAAGCTTGGACATCTACAGCCACACCAGTAAGCTTGGACATCTATAGCCACACCAGTAAGCTTGGACATCTACAGCACACCAGTAAGCTTGGACATCTACAGCCACACCAGTAAGCTTGGACATCTACAGCCACACCAGTAAGCTTGGACATCTACAGCCACACCAGTAAGCTTGGACATCTACAGCCACACCAGTAAGCTTGGACATCTACAGCACACCAGTAAGCTTGGACATCTGCAGTCACACCAGTAAGCTTGGACATCTGCAGTCACACCAGTGAGCTTGGAACTGAGGACACGTGCTTCAAGTTTGTGATATCTGATGCTACTGTACAGCAACAAAAACTATTTCAAAAGGCACCAAAAAGTTACTTTCAGTGAAAATTCACTACATGACTTTTTTCTTTGGGGGAGGAGGACAACCCGCACACACATTATAAATGGGTACACACACACCTAAAGACAACCTGCACACACATTATAAATGGCTACACACACCTAAAGACAATCTGCACACACATTATAAATGGCTACACACACACCTAAAGACAACCTGCAGCTAGCCCCACAGGAACTAAGCATTTATAGGTTTCATTTAAAAAAATTGTCCAGGGGGGGGGGGGGGCGCAACTGGAGGAATCTGGATTTTAAGGGGGGGGGGGGTATGATGGTTAAAGATGTGACAAAGTTTATCAACATCAATAATGAATTTAAATAATACAATTTAAAAGGGGATGGGGGCAAAAAGGTTCCAAGGGAGGGCAACATCAATAATGAATTTAAATAATACAATTTCAAAGGGGATGGGGGCAAAAAGGTTCCAAGGGAGGGCAACCGTCCCCACCTCTATGAAACCCTGATTTACCATACTGTAGAATCACCTCCCACCACCACATTCAGATTGTGACAATTTACCACTTGGACGAAGGGTCGACATGCTCCGCCTCATAACGAGGCAAGGCCGGGTCTGTGTACCTCCAGGGTTGGATGTAGGTCAGCCACAACTCCACCACCTGCAATAATCAATACATACAACATACACCTCGTTTAGCTCTAGGACATCGCTCGTCTAATAAGCAACACACTCAACATGCGGTGGACCAGCAGGAGAATTCTAAAAGTGTTAGACACACAGTATACATATTTTCTATTTGAACCACTTCCAGCTGCAATCACTGCAACCCTTTCAAATTCATAGCCAGAACTTTTGCAAACAAAAACTGCATTGGACTAGATCCACAACAAAACTTCAGCAAAGGAATCCATGCAGGAGTGACTTCTTTCTCAAAGGTGAAAGTTCAGAGTTTTCCTGGGAATCGAGTCCAAAGAACGGCACCAAATCGTTAAGGGAGGACCAGACAATTTCTTTTTTGTTTTCTTAAAACATTTCCCCCCATCATTCTATACACTGATATACCAACTATGCTTCAAGTTTCAGCTCATTATTGTCAACCATTCTTGAGTTACAATACTTTATACTTTTTATGCTGCCATTTCATTATACAGCAGTTGGGAAATGGCTGAGAAGCATGAATAACATGGCTTCCCAACTCTGTCAATATTTTTCCTCAGTAAATAATTTTTAAGGCATCTGAAAACTCTATATTTTCTCTATTGTATGAATGATCAGTTTTTCAATGGGATAGAGTCCAGTCTGTGCGCTCGCTTCACATGTTAGTGTGAAAATGAGCTAGTAAATTGTTCTTTAGTGTGAAAATGAGCTAGTAAATTGTTCTTTAGTGTGAAATGAACTAGTAAATTGTTCTTTAGTTGAAATGAGCTAGTAAATTGTTCTTTAGAGCTAGTAAATTGTTCTTTCACAGATACCTGGTTACTCTGCTAGTCCCATAATTGGTAAGTGTTGATAACCCACTCTTAGGGTGTAAAGTGATTTATAATGAATTTTTTAATGACCTCAGTGCTAATTGACCAAGGTTGATTGAAACACCACTATGCGCCATCTTTAAGAGCAAAATTATTGAAAATGGATGGAGCACTAAAAATTAAGAGAGGGAGGAAACAAAAATGGTCTGGTCCACCCTTAAGTGTGGTATGAACTTGAGGGAAGGTAGGCGTGGTCATTCCAAGCACTTGGGGACACCCACACACTCAATTCACAACCGTACTTTATTATACGCCTTGTCCGTCCGTCCATTAGTGTGTCACAGTTAAACGTATGCGCAGATAAAAACTATTCCTTCGTCTTGACTACGGGCAATCCTGGAAAACAGTCCATCCATCAGTTTTTGCATCAAGGTTAAACGCATGTGCACCATATACGGAATCCTGAAGAAAGTTACTGCTGGATGGCTATATACTCCGCGAGCTACACAGCATCGAACAAGACTTCAGAAAACAAAAGCTACGTAGGACTACCTTCAGCAAACAAAAGCTACGTAGAACTACATTCAGCAAACAAAAGCTACGTAGGACTACCTTCAGCAAACAAAAGCTACGTAGAACTACCTTCAGCAAACAAAAGCTACGTAGAACTACCTTCAGCAAACAAAAGCTATGTAGAACTACCTTCAGCAAACAAAAGCTACATAGGACTAATCAAGCAAACAAAAGCTACGTAGAACTACCTTCAGCAAACAAAAGCTACGTAGGACTACCTTCAGCAAACAAAAGCTACGTAGAACTACATTCAGCAAACAAAAGCTACGTAGGACTACCTTCAGCAAACAAAAGCTACGTAGAACTACCTTCAGCAAACAAAAGCTACGTAGAACTACATTCAGCAAACAAAAGCTACGTAGAACTACCTTCAGCAAACAAAAGCTACGTAGAACTACCTTCAGCAAACAAAAGCTACGTAGGACTAATTCAGCAAACAAAGGCTACGTACATGTAGGACTACCGTCAGCAAACAAAAGCTACGTAGAACTACATTCAGCAAACAAAAGCTACGTAGGACTAATTCAGCAAACAAAGGCTACGTACATGTAGGACTACCGTCAGCAAACAAAATCTACGTAGAACTACCTTCAGTAAACAAAAGCTACGTAGAACTACATTCAGCAAACAAAAGCTACGTAGGACTACCTTCAGCAAAGATATCCATAAGATGAAGTCTAGCATAACCACATCATTTTGCACCGGACCCCACCGGGTATAGTTCTTGGGGTGTGGCTATGCCAAACTAATCCAGGAATGCCTTCTTCCTCATAGGCAAAGTGATTCCCTGGAGGTCATAGGTCAAAGGTGTCTTGCAGAAGCATTCAAATAACTATGCAAGTGTGTTGAAAAGAATTTCATTCACTCACGTCCTCACGATGGCCAAACTAGCTAGCTCGAGTAGCTAGCTAGACCAACTACATAGCTAGAGAACTGATGCTATGTTCATACATGTACGTCCTGCATCTGCATTTCTGAAGTTCGTGCAGTTGCAACCATCGTTGGTTCTACCTTTCCCTCAGCTCTCTCCTTTCTTCTCTGCAGCAAATATTTTCTGTGCATCTATAGGTAGCTGATTAGCAAGAAAAAGATGCAAAAACAAACTCCATCTGAACTACAGCTACAATATATGATGCTGATTGACTTTGGTGGGCTAATTATTTTAGTGTGGACGTGATGAATGTGCATCGAGTTGAAGAGTTTTTCCTAGGACCCAACGCACATTAATGCTCATCAGTTTAGGTAAGGTGTGGACAGGCCTTAAATCTCCACTTGTTATTTGCATGCACGCACAGAGAAATGAGAACTGCATGTGAGGTGGTTGGTGCATGTGGGTGTGGTTGGTGCATGTGGGTGTGGCTGGTCCAGACATCACGTACATATCTGTAGCCTCCATCACACATGCAATACTTGAGGCAGCTGTCTAGGAACAAGAAGAGCCGCTTCCTTACATACGTCCCAATAATAGTCCTGGAGAGAGGGAGTGAGAGAGAGGGAGCGAGAGAGGAGGGAGAAAGAGGACAAGAGGTCAACAACAAATGCCGTACTTCACTTCATGCGGTAACATAATCTATTCTCAATTAACTCTTAATTGACATAATGAAATTATAATGACCTTTTCCTTGAAATGTACTCTCTCTAAGTTTCGACTAGCTACATGTATGTACATGTATGTACATGTACATATGTCAAGCTCAGGCAAGTCTTAGCATCTCATTATTCCTGATGAAGACTAGAACATCTAGTCATTATTCCTGATGAAGGCTAGAGCATCTAGTCATTATTCCTGATGAAGGCTAGAGCATCTAGTCATTATTCCTGATGAAGGCTAGAGCATCTAGTCATTATTCCTGATGAAGGCTAGAGCATCTAGTCATTATTCCTGATGAAGGCTAGAGCATCTAGTCATTATTCCTGATGAAGGCTAGAGCATCTAGTCATTACTCCTGATGAAGGCTAGAGCATCTAGTCATTATTCCTGATGAAGGCTAGAGCATCTAGTCATATTCCTGATGAAGGCTAGAGCATCTAGTCATTATTCCTGATGAAGGCTAGAGCATCTAGTCATTATTCCTGCTGAAGGCTAGAACATCTAGTCATTATTCCTGATGAAGGCTAGAGCATCTAGTCATTATTCCTGATGAAGGCTAGAGCATCTAGTCATTATTCCTGATGAAGGCTAGAGCATCTAGTCATTATTCCTGATGAAGGCTAGAGCATCTAGTCATTATTCCTGATGAAGGCTAGAGCATCTAGTCATTATTCCTGATGAAGGCTAGAGCATCTAGTCATTATTCCTGATGAAGGCTAGAGCATCTAGTCATTATTCCTGATGAAGGCTAGAGCATCTAGTCATTATTCCTGATGAAGGCTAGAGCATCTAGTCATTATTCCTGATGAAGGCTAGAGCATCTAGTCATTATTCCTGATGAAGGCTAGAGCATCTAGTCATTATTCCTGATGAAGGCTAGAGCATCTAGTCATTATTCCTGATGAAGGCTAGAGCATCTAGTCATTATTCCTGATGAAGGCTAGAGCATCTAGTCATTATTCCTGATGAAGGCTAGAGCATCTAGTCATTATTCCTGCTGAAGGCTGAGCATCTAGTCGAAACATCAATCTGAGAATAAAATTCAAGTTGATTATTGAGGTCATCGTTATGTTCAGTGCGTGGTCCGTATAAACAATCACCTACCACTTACATCACCTGCCTAATACGAAGGATAACACATAGAAGACAACAACTTTGACCACCCTTTACCACTTGAAATAATAATATGTAGATACCCACCAAGGTTACGTGACTGAAGTTCTCTCACATACCCAGCAGATATACTTGTTTTCTCCTGATAGAGATTTCTAGTGGCGCCAAACACTTCAGGATTTACACATTATATAGCTGGAAATGTTGACGGAGTACTAGATACATGTATGACGCATTGGCGGTCCAAGCCATAACTATCAAACAAAATAATCACCAATAATTTTCTTATTATTATTATCACCTGACCACATGCACGGTGATCACTGCCAAGTTCTAACACCAACAAGTCAAAGTGCAATAATTAACTGTCAACATTTCCAGCCATACGATCATCAGGAAAAGAGAGAGCTCTAGAGACAACATCACATTATTCCCCAGGCTACACATACTTGTGTTGTTGTCCAGGACAACCACTATTATTTTTGTGTGCCTGAAGCCTATCAAGGCTAAGATTTCATTAATAGTAGCTGGGCTAAGCAAACCCCAAATAATGCCCCTCACACAGGCTTAATAAATGAAATGCCAAAAACGAGCACAAATCTCCAAAAATGTGACCATGGTCAACTTTGAACCCCATACACGTACCTTCGCAAGTCATCAGTTGTGTGCACTGTCTCACAACACTGCTGTGAAGATGAAACTCCATTCACAAAGTAATGAATATGCTTAATCAATTTCCTGAGGAGCAGCAAAGTGTCATCGCTGGGCTTGAACAGAGTCTGGCATACACACACACACACACATACACAAGTTTACTAAACACAATAATTACTAAATTACATTATATGAATATTCATTAGATAGGCTCACGCACTATCCTTCCCACCCAAAAATGCAGCTTTCTCTCCCAAACCCAAAGTCCCCGACAGTTTTCAATCCAAACTACAAGAAAGCTCTAAATAAAGAGAAAAAGCTCTAAATTAAGAGGGAAAGCTCTAAATGAAGAGGGAAAGCTCTAAATGAAGAGGGAAAGCTCTAAATTAAGAGGGAAAGCTCTAAATTAAGAGGGAAGGCTCTAAATTAAGAGGGAAAGCTCTAAATTAAGAGGGAAAGCTCTAAATGAAGAGGGAAAGCTCTAAATGAAGAGGGAAAGCTCTAAATTAAGAGGGAAAGCTCTAAATTAAGAGGGAAGGCTCTAAATGAAGAGGGAAGGCTCTAAATGAAGAGGAAAGCTCTAAATGAAGAGGGGAAGCTCTAAATGAAGAGGGGAAGCTCTAAATGAAGAGGGGAAGCTCTAAATGAAGAGGGAAAGCTCTAAATGAAGAGGGGAAGCTCTAAATGAAGAGGGGAAGCTCTAAATGAAGAGGGAAGGCTCTAAATTAAGAGGGAAGGCTCTAAATTAAGAGGGAAGGCTGTAAATCAAGGGGGAAGCTCTAAATGAAGAGGGAAGGCTCTAAATTAAGAGGGAAGGCTGTAAATCAAGGGGGAAGCTCTAAATGAAAGGGGAAAACTCTTAATAAAGAGGAAGAGGGAAGCTCTAAATGAAGAGGGGAAGCTCTAAATGAAGAGGGGAAGCTCTAAATGAAGAGGGAAGCTCTAAATTAAATGGGAGGAATGAAGAGGGAAAGCTCTAAATTAAGAGGGAAAGCTCTAAATTAAGAGAAGGCTCTACATCAAGGAAAAGCTCTAAATGAAAGGGGAAAGCTCTAAATGAAAGGGGAAAGCTCTAAATGAAGGGGAAACTTTAAATGAAGGGGAAATCTCTAAATGAAGAGAGAAAGCTGTAGAAAGCTCTAACTGAAGGGGAAAAGCTCTAGATGAAAGGGGAAAGTCTAAATGGAGGGAAAGCTCTAAATAAAGAGGGAAAGCTCTAAAGCTCTAAATGAAGAGAGCGAAAGCTCTAAAAGCTCTAAATGAAGAGCGAACTTACATAAAAAGCAAGTCATGTGAGGTGCACATGATCCACAATGTGTCAGATTGCTGCTGCAAGTAAGAAATGCCATATAGATGATGGGCGTGGTTTCACAATGTGGATGTGGTTCGCACCTAGTGCGTCCCCTCCTGAAGAAGGCCAGAGCATGCCCAGATAAATACTCGCTTTTTCTAAGCCGACAAAATATAATTATTGATTGTCGTCAGCTCAGTAGGTTTCCCCAGGTAAAAATTATGCCCCCCTCTCTCCCAACCCCTTCATTAACCTGCATAAATATGAAGTTCTTATCTTGACTTTAGCAGTTTCTCTGCAGCAAAGACTGTCTTTTATCTTAAAAAGGCACTCACGGAGAAAAAAACAAGAATTTTTGTCCTTATTCAATCACATACACAGAGGAACAGGAAGCTAGAGAGGAGGAAGAGTAGAATCCTGTTTTTACCTCAGTCAAGAACATAGTCACTCCAACCTACTTGCAATGAAGGATGCTTACAAGTAGCAACAGCCAGCAGGGAAATGGATGCTTGTAGCAGCAGCCAGCAGGGAAATGGATGCTCGTAGCAGCAGCCAGCAGGGAAATGGATGCTCGTAGCAGCAGCCAGCAGGGAAATGGATGCTCGTAGCAGCAGCCAGCAGGGAAATGGATTCTTGTAGCAGCAGCCAGCGGGAAATGGATGCTTGTAGCAGCAGCCAGCAGGGAAATGGATGCTTGTAGCAGCAGCCAGCAGGGAAATGGATGCTCGTAGCAGCAGCCAGCGGGAAATGGATGCTTGTAGCAGCAGCCAGCAGGGAAATGGATGCTTGTAGCAGCAGCCAGCAGGGAAATTGATGCTCGTAGCAGCAGCCAGCAGGGAAATGGATGCTTGTAGCAGCAGCCAGCAGGGAAATGGATGCTTGTAGCAGGGAAATGGATGCTCGTAGCAGCAGCCAGCAGGGAAATGGATGCTTGTAGCAGCAGCCAGCAGGGAAATGGATGCTTGTAGCAGCAGCCAGCAGGGAAATGAATGCTTGTAGCAGCATCCAGTGCTCAGGGAAATGGATGCTTGATACTGAGCAGCTGCTTAGCTAATGTATATAAAAGTGTAACAAACGACTAAGCTGGGAGGGATGGCAAAAGGTGGACAGTTGCAGAGCTTGGCTTGGAGAAGGCATCAGGCTGGCACAGCAGCAAGACTTTCAGTTCCACAATAGGACAGATTAGATTAGTGGGACAGCATTCCACATTAGTAGGACAGCATTCCACATTAGTAGGACAGCATGCCACATTAGTAGGACAGCATGCCACATGAGTGGCCTCATCAATAGCATGGTGTGCCATTCAAAAAGCGGAGGGACTTGAGATAAAAAGAGGGAGGAGGGAGGGGCTTTGATGTTGCTAGCTGCGGAGTGCACTTTATATAAGGGAGAACTAAATTATAAACATTAAGAAAACTTTGGTGACGACTTTGCGGTTCTAAGCATTCTGCACACTCCACTGGATATGTAGCTGAAAAGGTAGACCTCTCTCTGTGTTCTAAAAATGTTGCACGAGTATAATTGATCAGCTAAAGTGACATGCAGCTAAAGTGGAGACTCTTCAAAATCTGAGTGTCCGAATGCCTGGATTTGGAGCAGTTGTGGCTGGCAAGAGGATGCCCTACTCTACAATAAGAGTGTTTTCTAAAACATGATTACGTAGTCGACTGCTCCAAATTCTATGATTTTGAGGTCCCCAACTTGGCTGCATGGAACTTTTCATGGCCATATTTATGCAACATTTTTGTATCAAAAGAGAGCACACAGAGAGCTGAGCTATATATATATCCAGTGAAGTGCGCAGAATCTTTGGAGCACCAAAGTTAGTGGGTTTTTTATTTATTTGATGGCTTATCTCGCCCTTATAAGAAAACTTCACCGAGGTGACTGTATCTCTCTGTATTAAGACGTCCATAGCTACTTGGTAGTCATTGCACCAGAGATAGAAGTAGTTTTGCAAGCCATAGAATTCTTCCCAAAGGCTTCTCTCCGCCTCTACCAGCCTTCCATGGTACAACATGCATGCAGAGTAAAGAGCATACCAATTGTCTGCACCCCCCACCATTGCAAGCGCCACACCAGTAGACCTCTAGAATATCCGGGGTTGGGTAGCCATACAAGGCCATGTGCTGTAGCACGTGCTTGCAACACATGGTTTTGTGTCATCATAATCCAGCACGACGTGCTAACCTCTTGGGCAAGGTCAGACAAAAGTCTTGCAGGGAGAATAATTGTGAGGGGAAATTATAACCCGAAAGTTAGTACAGTCAATCAGCATTGAATGACCACGGCCATGAGTGTGACTCTGTAAATATTGCCCTTCCCCCCACCCCCGATGCACTCAGGGTTCCTGCATCGACGTCTGTCTGCTACGATGATTCAGCCACCGCACCACACATCAATTAAAACATCCACTCACTCTCTCTCTCTCTCTAGTTATTACCTGTGATACATGAAAAATGTCGTCCTCCTTTAGGTGCTGAGTAACCCAGGACGCAATAAAAATCTGCCACCACACAGAATTAAGCAGAGCAGATGAAATAAATATATGTACTCGGCGACAGACACTTGCACAATTACCAACAGACACTGAAGGTTTTGGTATCACAAAAAAACTGTGTGAAATGTTTCCATTGTAGAAAGCTGTGCTGAAATGCATCACATTAACACTCCAAAAGCCTTTTCCCACGGCAGCCGCCCCACTTGTGTATTAAGAAACAACAACAAACTGGTAAGGCACGGGTTCCAACTGGTAAGGCACGGGTTCCAACTGGTAAGGCACGGGTTCCAACTGGTAAGGCATGGGTTCCAACTGGTAAGGCATGGGTTCCAATTGGTATGGCATGGGTTCCAACTGGTATGGCACGGGTTCCAACTGGTACGGCACTGGTTCCAACTGGTAAGGCATGGGTTCCAACTGGTATGGCACGGGTTCCAACTGGTTTGGCACGGGTTCCAACTGGTATGGCACGGGTTCCAACTGGTACGGCACTGGTTCCAACTGGTATGGCACGGGTTCCAACTGGTATGGCACGGGTTCCAACTGGTATGGCACGGGTTCCAACTGGTATGGCACGGGTTCCAACTAGTATGGCACTGGTTCCAACTGGTTTGGCACGGGTTCCAACTGGTAAGGCACGGGTTCCAACTGGTTTGGCACGGGTTCCAACTGGTATGGCACGGGTTCCAACTGGTTTGGCACGGGTTCCAACTGGTATGGCACGGGTTCCAACTGGTACGGCACTGGTTCCAACTGGTACGGCACTGGTTCCAACTGGTAAGGCACGGGTTACAACTGGTTTGGCACGGGTTCCAACTGGTATGGCACGGGTTACAACTGGTACGGCACTGGTTCCAACTGGTAAGGCACGGGTTCCAACTAGTAAGGCACGGGTTCCAACTGGTAAGGCACGGGTTCCAACTGGTAAAGCACTGGTTCCAACTGGTATGGCATGGGTTCCAACTGGTATGGCATGGGTTCCAACTGGTAAGGCATGGGTTCCAACTGGTACGGCATGGGTTCCAACTGGTACGGCACGGGTTCCAACTGGTAAGGCATGGGTTCCAACTGGTAAGGCATGGGTTCCAACTGGTACGGCACGGGTTCCAACTGGTAAGGCACGGGTTCCAACTGGTAAGGCACGTGTTTCAACTGGTATGGCATGGGTTCCAACTGGTATGGCACGGGTTCCAACTGGTATGGCATGGGTTCCAACTGGTATGGCATGGGTTCCAACTGGTAAGGCATGGGTTCCAACTGGTACGGCATGGGTTCCAACTGGTACGGCACGGGTTCCAACTGGTAAGGCATGGGTTCCAACTGGTAAGGCATGGGTTCCAACTGGTACGGCATGGGTTCCAACTGGTTAGGCACTTGTACATTGTGTGTGCAGTATTAAACATAGTTCATTGTCTCCGTGGGTTCTCGTGGTATAGAGTTGGGAGAGTTGATACACAGCCTGAAGGTAGGCAGGCCATTATGTATTGGGATACCCGCCAGCATGCAACCAACAGTGCAGAAGAGACCTTTTAAATCAGGCCTCCATTTTTTTAACCCCCTCATAAAAGTGGTTGGACCTACCACTGAACAATCAGAGGCCCTGCATACAGGCATGCTATTAACAATATCGTCCGTTACCTCAACAAAACATTCAGATTGTGAAACAGAAGACGCACGACCCAGATCTGGAGAGAGCAACAAGGTGACACAAACACCACAATCCCCCCCCCCCCCAAAAAAAATTACCCCAAAGAGTCCGGCATAATTAGGACACGTACCATAAGCAGACAAGAGCAACACACCTGACTGGTTACCAAACCACGAAGGCTTCTCTCCAAGGTCCACAGCGCTGCCAGAGATTGGAATTGTTCCACAACAAGGCAGATAGAAATCCAAGTATGATTGGAAGAGGCTAGCATAGAGAGACTCCTGCACACCGGCACCTGTGTCACACTGCACACATACACCCGGCACCTGTGTCACACTGCACACATACACCCGGCACCTGTGTCACACTGCACACATACACCCGGCACCTGTGTCACACTGCACACATACACCCGGCACCTGTGTCACACTGCACACATACACCCGGCACCTGTGTCACACTGCACATATACACCCGGCACCTGTGTCACACTGCACATATACACCCGGCACCTGTGTCACACTGCACATATACACCCGGCACCTGTGTCACACTGCACATATACACCCGGCACCTGTGTCACACTGCACATATACACCCGGCACCTGTGTCACACTGCACATATACACCCGGCACCTGTGTCACACTGCACATATACACCCGGCACCTGTGTCACACTGCACATATACACCCGGCACCTGTGTCACACTGCACATATACACCCGGCACCTGTGTCACACTGCACATATACACCCGACACCTGTGTCACACTGCACATATACACCCGGCACCTGTATCACACTGCACATATACACCCGGCACCTGTGTCACACTGCACATATACACCCGGCACCTGTGTCACACTGCACATATACACCCGGCACCTGTGTCACACTGCACATATACACCCGGCACCTGTGTCACACTGCACATATACACCCGGCACCTGTGTCACACTGCACATATACACCCGGCACCTGTGTCACACTGCACATATACACCCGGCACCTGTGTCACACTGCACATATACACCCGGCACCTGTGTCACACTGCACATATACACCCGGCACCTGTGTCACACTGCACATATACACCCGGCACCTGTGTCACACTGCACATATACACCCGGCACCTGTGTCACACTGCACATATACACCCGACACCTGTGTCACACTGCACATATACACCCGGCACCTGTATCACACTGCACATATACACCCGGCACCTGTGTCACACTGCACATATACACCCGGCACCTGTGTCACACTGCACATATACACCCGGCACCTGTGTCACACTGCACATATACACCTGTCACACTGCACATATACACAGTATATATATATATATATACGTGGCAGCAGCAGTGTGTCTACTGGACTACTACTGAGTGAATATCACATTGAGCTCTCCGAATCACTACAGGTATGACAGGGATTCTCTGTGCTACATCAACTGTGCCCAGGAATATAACCTGTATGGCATCCAACACAATCTATAGAAGACCACTCAAACTGAACTAGACACTACTGATTTGGACCCAGATGACCGACACCTACACCTATGATGATGAGGAGGAAGACCACTCTGAAAGAGTCACCCGAGGAATGGCAGTAGAAGCTAGAGCGGCCAGAGACCTGCTACACTTTCTGCTTAACCAACAACAGATGGAGGCGGAGTGCCGTGCGGAGGAGTCACGACCAGGAGGATGAGGAGAGACGCAGGGAAGATATCGCTAGGAGGAAGAGAACCGGGGGATGAGTAGATGATGAAACTTTTCGTAACTCCTAAGACAGATTGGGAGATTTGTAAACGTCTAACCCCAGACTAGCCAACATCCAAGATGATGAGGATGTGGAAAGCTACCCAGACCTGTTCGAGCAACACCTGGAGACCTTTGCAATCCCAGGAGAGAGCTGGCTAACTCATTGGAGATTCCCTTTTGTCCATACAAGCCCTGGAAGAGTTTGGAACCAAACCTCGAAGTGAAACCACCGACTACAGGAGTGGAGCAGAAGGTCTACCGAGGACAGAGGGGCTGATGACAAGGAAAGACAGGGACACCGGCAGCATGTGCAATCTGCCCACAGACTGAGACCTGTTGGACCAATTCGCCGTCGAAGGATGTGAGATCAGAGAAGACATGCTGCATGCCTTCGACATGGACAGTATGCAGAACACCCTACCATGTGCAGTGCATGCTGAACACCCTACCAGTACCATGTGCAGTGCATGCTGAACACCCTACCATGTGCAGTGTATGCTGAACACCCTACCATGTGCAGTGTATGCTGAACACCCTACCATGTGCAGTGTATGCTGAACACCCTACCATGTGCAGTGTATGCTGAACACCCTACCATGTGCAGTGTATGCTGAACACCCTACCATGTGCAGTGTACGCTGAACACCCTACCATGTGCAGTGTATGCTGAACACCCTACCATGTGCAGTGTATGCTGAACACCCTACCATGTGCAGTGTATGCTGAACACCCTACCAGTACCATGTGCAGTGTACGCTGAACACCCTACCATGTGCAGTGTATGCTGAACACCCTACCATGTGCAGTGTATGCTGAACACCCTACCATGTGCAGTGTATGCTGAACACCCTACCAGTACCATGTGCAGTGTATGCTGAACACCCTACCATGTGCAGTGTATGCTGAACACCCTACCATGTGCAGTGTATGCTGAACACCCTACCATGTGCAGTGTACGCTGAACACCCTACCATGTGCAGTGTATGCTGAACACCCTACCATGTGCAGTGTATGCTGAACACCCTACCAGTACCATGTGCAGTGTACGCTGAACACCCTACCATGTGCAGTGTATGCTGAACACCCTACCATGTGCAGTGTATGCTGAACACCCTACCATGTGCAGTGTATGCTGAACACCCTACCAGTACCATGTGCAGTGTATGCTGAGCACCCTGCCAACCAATATTGCTTTTTGGGTGAGAGACTAAGATCCCAAGACGGCCTGTGAAGCCGGGGTACTTGCAGACAAATATTTGAGAAAGAGAGACCTTCATTTACCACCAGTAGATAAGCTGAAACGATAGTAGTCAGATTCCAAGTCATGGACTGTCCCGAGCATTGTGTACATTGTATGTGCAGTATTAAACATAGTTCATTCAGGACAGAGAAGGAGAGCTAACCAGACACCAGCCCAGGACAGAGAAGGAGAGCTAACTGCAGACACCAGCCCAGGACAGAGAAGGAGACTAACCAGACACCAGCCCAGGACAGAGAAGGAGACTAACCAGACACCAGCCCAGGACAGAGAAGGAGACTAACCAGACACCAGCCCAGGATAGAGAAGGAGAGCTAACCAGACACCCGCCCAGGATAGAGAAGGAGACTAACCAGACACCAGCCCAGGACAGAGAAGGAGACTAACCAGACACCAGCCCAGGACAGAGAAGGAGACTAACCAGACACCAGCCCAGGACAGAGAAGGAGACTAACCAGACACCAGCCCAGGATAGAGAAGGAGAGCTAACCAGACACCCGCCCAGGATAGAGAAGGAGACTAACCAGACACCAGCCCAGGACAGAGAAGGAGACTAACCAGACACCAGCCCAGGACAGAGAAGGAGACTAACCAGACACCAGCCCAGGACAGAGAAGGAGACTAACCAGACACCAGCCCAGGACAGAGAAGGAGCTAACCGGACACCAGCCCAGGACAGAGAAGGAGAGCTAACCTGACACCAGCCCAGGACAGAGAAGGAGACTAACCAGACACCAGCCCAGGATAGAGAAGGAGAGCTAACCAGACACCCGCCCAGGATAGAGAAGGAGAGCTAACCAGGCACCAGCCCAGGACAGAGAAGGAGACTAACCAGACACCAGCCCAGGACAGAGAAGGAGACTAACCAGACACCAGCCCAGGACAGAGAAGGAGCTAACCGGACACCAGCCCAGGCCAGAGAAGGAGAGCTAACCTGACACCAGCCCAGGATAGAGAAGGAGACTAACCAGACACCAGCCCAGGACAGAGAAGGAGACTAACCAGACACCAGCCCAGGACAGAGAAGGAGACTAACCAGACACCAGCCCAGGACAGAGAAGGAGACTAACCAGACACCAGCCCAGGACAGAGAAGGAGCTAACCGGACACCAGCCCAGGCCAGAGAAGGAGAGCTAACCTGACACCAGCCCAGGACAGAGAAGGAGATTAACCAGACACCAGCCCAGGACAGAGAAGGAGACTAACCAGACACCAGCCCAGGACAGAGAAGGAGACTAACCAGACACCAGCCCAGGACAGAGAAGGAGACTAACCAGACACCAGCCCAGGACAGAGAAGGAGACTAACCAGACACCAGCCCAGGACAGAGAAGGAGAGCTAACCTGACACCAGCCCAGGACAGAGAAGGAGACTAACCAGACACCAGCCCAGGACAGAGAAGGAGACTAACCAGACACCAGCCCAGGACAGAGAAGGAGACTAACCAGACACCAGCCCAGGACAGAGAAGGAGACTAACCAGACACCAGCCCAGGACAGAGAAGGAGACTAACCAGACACCAGCCCAGGACAGAGAAGGAGCTAACCGGACACCAGCCCAGGCCAGAGAAGGAGAGCTAACCTGACACCAGCCCAGGATAGAGAAGGAGACTAACCAGACACCAGCCCAGGACAGAGAAGGAGACTAACCAGACACCAGCCCAGGACAGAGAAGGAGACTAACCAGACACCAGCCCAGGACAGAGAAGGAGACTAACCAGACACCAGCCCAGGACAGAGAAGGAGACTAACCAGACACCAGCCCAGGACAGAGAAGGAGAGCTAACCAGACACCAGCCCAGGACAGAGAAGGAGACTAACCAGACACCAGCCCAGGACAGAGAAGGAGACTAACCAGACACCAGCCCAGGACAGAGAAGGAGACTAACCAGACACCAGCCCAGGACAGAGAAGGAGACTAACCAGACACCAGCCCAGGACAGAGAAGGAGAGCTAACCTGACACCAGCCCAGGACAGAGAAGGAGACTAACCAGACACCAGCCCAGGACAGAGAAGGAGACTAACCAGACACCAGCCCAGGACAGAGAAGGAGACTAACCAGACACCAGCCCAGAGAAGGAGAGCTAACAGGATAGAGAAGGAGAGCTAACCGGACACCAGCCCAGGACAGAGAAGGAGACTAACCAGACACCAGCCCAGGACAGAGAAGGAGACTAACCAGACACCAGCCCAGGACAGAGAAGGAGACTAACCAGACACCAGCCCAGGACAGAGAAGGAGACTAACCAGACACCAGCCCAGGACAGAGAAGGAGACTAACCAGACACCAGCCCAGGATAGAGAAGGAGAGCTAACCGGACACCAGCCCAGGACAGAGGAGAGCTAACCAGACACCCCTAGAGCACCCATCCCAGCAAGGACAATTGGGCTACACTTTGACTCATCAAAAGGGCCAATGCCTTTCAACTGCAGGGAGTGGGAACGCATGGGAGCAAATGGTCTACCGAATCTACTGTGACAGTCCACAGGGATTTCTATGTGGCCGGAGAGATCAAAGGAATCTGCTGTGGCAACCTCAAGCTGGACACAGGTGCTCAGCAGACAATCGTGAATGCCAAGATGGCAAGATACCTCTTTCAAGATGGCTGGAGCCTCTGACCTCACTCACTTGAACGACCCCTTACCTTTACAACAAGCACTGCCTACATGTGCACTAATGCTCTATAAATTCTTTGCACTGGAATATTGTGGCATGCAGAGACTATGCTTGCTCACAAGGTAGAGGGTCATTAAGGGTGAGGTCACCCAATATCCTTCTCTGGTTTTTATAGCAACTTATTTCTACTCCATTTTTCTTAGTAATATCAATTCCCTGCACCACCAAGTCTTCATGGTGATGAGCTGTTTATGGTTGAACCCTGCACTCACCAAGTCTTCATGGTGACGAGCTGTTTATATGGCTGAACCCTGCACCACCAAGTCTTCATGGTGACGAGCTGTTTATATGGCTGAACCCTGCACCACCAAGTCTTCATGGTGACGAGCTGTTTATATGGCTGAACCCTGCACCACCAAGTCTTCATGGTGATGAGCTGTTTATGGTTGAACCCTGCTCTCACCAAGTCTTCATGGTGACGAGCTGTTTATGGTTGAACCCTGCACCACCAAGTCTTCATGGTGACGAGCTGTTTATATGGCTGAACCCTGCACCACCAAGTCTTCATAGTGACGAGCTGTTTATATGGCTGAACCCTGCACCACCAAGTCTTCATGGTGACGAGCTGTTTATATGGCTGAACCCTGCACCACCAAGTCTTCATGGTGACGAGCTGTTTATATGGCTGAACCCTGCACCACCAAGTCTTCATGGTGACGAGCTGTTTATATGGCTGAACCCTGCACCACCAAGTCTTCATGGTGATGAGCTGTTTATGGTTGAACCCTGCTCTCACCAAGTCTTCATGGTGACGAGCTGTTTATGGTTGAACCCTGCACCACCAAGTCTTCATGGTGACGAGCTGGTTATATGGCTGAACCCTGCACCACCAAGTCTTCATGGTGACGAGCTGTTTATGGTTGAACCCTGCTCTCACCAAGTCTTCATGGTGACGAGCTGTTTATGGTTGAACCCTGCTCTCACCAAGTCTTCATGGTGACGAGCTGTTTATATGGCTGAACCCTGCACCACCAAGTCTTCATGGTGACGAGCTGTTTATATGGCTGAACCCTGCACCACCAAGTCTTCATGGTGACGAGCTGTTTATGGTTGAACTCTGCTCTCACCAAGTCTTCACGGCTGACGAGCTGTTTATGGCTGAACCCAAGGTCTCTGCTGTAATCTGTTGCCATCACAGAATCTCAGCAACCTTTACTGGTGTTATAGTATGAGCGGAAATGTATACTAAATAGAGCTAACTGAGTGGGTATAATAACTAGTTCACTCATCCCCTTACAGACCTGCGAGCTTTGCCCTGACCCATCCCCTTACAGTCCTGCGAGCTTTGCCCTGGCCCATCCCCTTACAGACCTGCAAGCTTTGCCCTGGCCCATCCCCTTACAGACCTGCGAGCTTTTCCCTGACCCATCCCCTTACAGACCTGCGAGCTTTGCCCTGACCCATCCCCTTACAGACCTGCGAGCTTTGCCCTTTGCCCTGGCCCATCCCCTTACAGACCTGCGAGCTTTGCCCTGGCCCATCCCCTTACAGACCTGCGAGCTTTGCCCTGGCCCATCCCCTTACAGACCTGCGAGCTTTGCCCTGGCCCATCCCCTCACAGACCTGCGAGCTTTGCCCTGACCCATCCCCTTACAGACCTGCGAGCTTTGCCCTGGCCCATCCCCTCACAGACCTGCGAGCTTTGCCCTAGCCCATCCCCTTACAGACCTGCAAGCTTTGCCCTAGCCCATCCCCTTACAGACCTGCGAGCTTTGCCCTCCCCTTACAGACCTGCGAGCTTTGCCCTGGCCCATCCCCTTACAGACCTGCGAGCTTTGCCGTCCCATCCCCTACAGACCTGCAAGCTTTGCCCTGGCCCATCCCCTTACAGACCTGCGAGCTTTGCCCTAGCCCATCCCCTCACAGACCTGCGAGCTTTGCCCTGACCCATCCCCTTACAGACCTGCGAGCTTTGCCCTGACCCATCCCCTTACAGACCTGCGAGCTTTGCCCTAGCCCATCCCCTTACAGACCTGCGAGCTTTGCCCTGACCCATCCCCTTACAGACCTGCGAGCTTTGCCCTGGCCCATCCCCTTACAGACCTGCGAGCTTTGCCCTGGCCCATCCCCTTACAGACCTGCGAGCTTTGCCCTGCCCTTACAGACCTGTGAGCTTTGCCCTGACCCATCCCCTCACAGACCTGCGAGCTTTGCCCTGGCCCATCCCCTCACAGACCTGCGAGCTTTGCCCTGACCCATCCCCTCACAGACCTGCGAGCTTTGCCCTGGCCCATCCCCTTACAGACCTGCGAGCTTTGCCCTGCCCTTACAGACCTGTGAGCTTTGCCCTGACCCATCCCCTCACAGACCTGCGAGCTTTGCCCTGGCCCATCCCCTCACAGACCTGCGAGCTTTGCCCTGACCCATCCCCTCACAGACCTGCGAGCTTTGCCCTGACCCATCCCCTCACAGACCTGCGAGCTTTGCCCTGACCCATCCCCTCACAGACCTGCGAGCTTTGCCCTGACCCATCCCCTCACAGACCTGCGAGCTTTGCCCTGACCCATCCCCTTACAGACCTGCGAGCTTTGCCCTGGCCCATCCCCTTACAGACCTGCGAGCTTTGCCCTGGCCCATCCCCTTACAGACCTGCGAGCTTTGCCCTGCCCTTACAGACCTGTGAGCTTTGCCCTGACCCATCCCCTCACAGACCTGCGAGCTTTGCCCTGGCCCATCCCCTCACAGACCTGCGAGCTTTGCCCTGACCCATCCCCTCACAGACCTGCGAGCTTTGCCCTGGCCCATCCCCTTACAGACCTGCGAGCTTTGCCCTGCCCTTACAGACCTGTGAGCTTTGCCCTGACCCATCCCCTCACAGACCTGCGAGCTTTGCCCTGACCCATCCCCTCACAGACCTGCGAGCTTTGCCCTGGCCCATCCCCTTACAGACCTGCGAGCTTTGCCCTGCCCTTACAGACCTGTGAGCTTTGCCCTGACCCATCCCCTCACAGACCTGCGAGCTTTGCCCTGACCCATCCCCTCACAGACCTGCGAGCTTTGCCCTGACCCATCCCCTCACAGACCTGCGAGCTTTGCCCTGACCCATCCCCTCACAGACCTGCGAGCTTTGCCCTGACCCATCCCCTCACAGACCTGCGAGCTTTGCCCTGACCCATCCCCTTACAGACCTGCGAGCTTTGCCCTGGCCCATCCCCTTACAGACCTGCGAGCTTTGCCGTCCCATCCCCTACAGACCTGCAAGCTTTGCCCTGGCCCATCCCCTTACAGACCTGCGAGCTTTGCCCTAGCCCATCCCCTCACAGACCTGCGAGCTTTGCCCTGACCCATCCCCTTACAGACCTGCGAGCTTTGCCCTGACCCATCCCCTTACAGACCTGCGAGCTTTGCCCTAGCCCATCCCCTTACAGACCTGCGAGCTTTGCCCTGACCCATCCCCTTACAGACCTGCGAGCTTTGCCCTGGCCCATCCCCTTACAGACCTGCGAGCTTTGCCCTGGCCCATCCCCTTACAGACCTGCGAGCTTTGCCCTGCCCTTACAGACCTGTGAGCTTTGCCCTGACCCATCCCCTCACAGACCTGCGAGCTTTGCCCTGGCCCATCCCCTCACAGACCTGCGAGCTTTGCCCTGACCCATCCCCTCACAGACCTGCGAGCTTTGCCCTGGCCCATCCCCTTACAGACCTGCGAGCTTTGCCCTGCCCTTACAGACCTGTGAGCTTTGCCCTGACCCATCCCCTCACAGACCTGCGAGCTTTGCCCTGGCCCATCCCCTCACAGACCTGCGAGCTTTGCCCTGACCCATCCCCTCACAGACCTGCGAGCTTTGCCCTGACCCATCCCCTCACAGACCTGCGAGCTTTGCCCTGACCCATCCCCTCACAGACCTGCGAGCTTTGCCCTGACCCATCCCCTCACAGACCTGCGAGCTTTGCCCTGACCCATCCCCTTACAGACCTGCGAGCTTTGCCCTGGCCCATCCCCTTACAGACCTGCGAGCTTTGCCCTGGCCCATCCCCTTACAGACCTGCGAGCTTTGCCCTGCCCTTACAGACCTGTGAGCTTTGCCCTGACCCATCCCCTCACAGACCTGCGAGCTTTGCCCTGGCCCATCCCCTCACAGACCTGCGAGCTTTGCCCTGACCCATCCCCTCACAGACCTGCGAGCTTTGCCCTGGCCCATCCCCTTACAGACCTGCGAGCTTTGCCCTGCCCTTACAGACCTGTGAGCTTTGCCCTGACCCATCCCCTCACAGACCTGCGAGCTTTGCCCTGACCCATCCCCTCACAGACCTGCGAGCTTTGCCCTGGCCCATCCCCTTACAGACCTGCGAGCTTTGCCCTGCCCTTACAGACCTGTGAGCTTTGCCCTGACCCATCCCCTCACAGACCTGCGAGCTTTGCCCTGACCCATCCCCTCACAGACCTGCGAGCTTTGCCCTGACCCATCCCCTCACAGACCTGCGAGCTTTGCCCTGACCCATCCCCTCACAGACCTGCGAGCTTTGCCCTGGCCCATCCCCTTACAGACCTGCGAGCTTTGCCCTGCCCTTACAGACCTGTGAGCTTTGCCCTGACCCATCCCCTCACAGACCTGCGAGCTTTGCCCTGACCCATCCCCTCACAGACCTGCGAGCTTTGCCCTGACCCATCCCCTCACAGACCTGCGAGCTTTGCCCTGGCCCATCCCCTCACAGACCTGCGAGCTTTGCCCTGACCCACCCCCTCACAGACCTGCGAGCTTTGCCCTGGCCCATCCCCTCACAGACCTGCATGGTTTGCTTGAGCGGCAGACAGCATGCGAAGTGGTAGAAGAAGTAGTCATATGCAGCTATAAATCATGTCAAAGAAAAACTCCAACTAATGCACACTGCACTTATCAGCCAGTCACATGTGAAACATCAATTTGTCCAAATCACACACACATACACTCTCACACACTCAATCACACATGCACAACACACACACACACACACCACATCCACAGTAAAGGTTTTTATTTTGTGCCTTTTGTTGGCACAAAATGGTTGAAGGTGGTATAGGATTGGAAGGGACCGAATATTTGATCTCTAGTTCAGCTCGCACATTAGCAGTGCTCCACTCCTCTGGATAACTGCTGCCAGACACTCCACCATCATTCACACCAGCAGTCTTACACAAGTGCACACACCCTGGTCTCTCACCCCCTCCAGAGACAAACACTCCACCATAGTGCCCCTCACACCAGCAGTCTTCCACAAGTGCACACACCCTGGTCTCTCCCCCTCCAGAGACAAACACTCCACCATAGTGCCCCTCACACCAGCAGTCTTCCACAAGTGCACACACCCTGGTCTCTCCCCCTCCAGAGACAAACACTCCACCATAGTGCCCCTCACACCAGCAGTCTTCCACAAGTGCACACCCTGGTCTCCCACCCCCTCCAGAGACAAACACTCCACCATAGTGCCCCTCACACCAGCAGTCTTCCACAAGTGCACACACACTGGTCTCCCACCCCCTCCAGAGACAAATACTCCACCATAGTGCCCTTCACACCAGCAGTCTTCCACAAGTGCACACACCTGGTCTCCCACCCCCTCCAGAGACATCTCTGTCTGCTGCAGTCAGCTACCCCATAGAGAGATGTACAAACCAACAAACAACATCTTTAGCAGGAAGTTGTCCTGCAGAGACAGGACGCCAGGCAAACAGGGTGAGTCTCTGCAGTCTAAAGTCCTCAGCAGTGTTTCTACGGCTAGGCCTGCAGGATTTTTGGTTGGGGAAGGAACTGAAATTAGGCAACACTTGATGGAATCTCAAGCTAAGAAATGGGCATGCAACTTTATATCAAACACTCTGCATCATGTTGCAAACATTGCAATCCACACACGTGCCTTATTTATACACTGAATGCTTGTATATAAATAGGCACTGGGATTTCAAAAACATTAGGAGGTGAAAGGTGAGGTGGGGTGGGGGGGGGAGCATATCCCAGCCCACCACGGCAGCATTATGATTCATCTCCATAATGAACACCCCAAGAACGACTGAAGCATCATACGAAACATCATACAAGAAAGGAAATCTTGAGAAAGATGGGATGGTCTGGGGGTTCGTGGAGGACCAAAATCTTCAAACCATACAACAGCGTAACCAAGACAACAGCTTTGGGGATGTGGAGTTTAGTGCAGAGACTTGATCTGCGTTAGTGCCAGAGGGTATTGCACAGGGAACTAAAGACCTCGGAAATCTTGCAGGTTTTGGAGTCTACCTCCAAGGCAGTCCTGCACAATGCTGCAGCCAAGAGATTGGAAGTTGAGTCACCATCTCTACAGGGACACTATATATATATATATGAGGAAACCTGCCTTGGATAGAGATTTGTTCTCCCCCAGCTGATGGCATGATAATAATACCAAAGGCATGCAAGACAAGCAGCTACCATGGCAACAACACACACACACACACAAGCACACATGCACACAAACTATCTGATAATGCTCTGGGTGGATACAAAGCAGAATGTGGCTTGCATCAGTCAGCTCCTTCTTGTGTAAGGCTGCCTGGATGGACGGACGAATGCACACACATATACACACACCTGTTAAGCAACATAGAGTTATGGTGCATTATTAAAGGTAGGGAAACAGTATTTTAAAAATCCAATAGGAGAGTGGCAGTGAATGTTTGGTTGTCCTGAGGTGAGGGTTGCAGCTACCCCCTGCTTGCACTCGGGCTTAGACAGCAGTAGTCCTGCAAATACAGTTCTCCTGGGGCCAACATCCTTTCTCCAGATCAGGTACAGGACATTTAGAATTTAGCACACAGCAGCTATATATTAAGTGTACAAGTTTAGAGCTTACAATACAAGTGGTAGATTGATAGCTAACTCTTCCTATAGCAGCTAGAGGCAATCTGTAATATGAGACCTCTGGCAAGCAACCTCAGCAGTCATCCTCACTGGGTCCTCTTATACCTGCTAAACTGCTTGCTCTGCCTGTGAGTGGTAGGCTTAGACTTTCTCTGTAGATTCCTACATCTCCTCACTACTGTGAGAGGTAAGCTTGGACAGCCTCTGTAGATTCCTACATCCTCCTCACTACTGTGAGGTAAGCTTGGACAGCCTCTGTAGATTCCCACACCTCCTCACTACTGTGAGAGGTAAGCTTGAACAGCCTCTGTAGATTCCTACATCCTCCTCACTACTGTGAGAGGTAAGCCTCTGTAGATTCCTACATCCTCCTCACTACTGTGAGAGGTAAGCTTGGACAGCCTCTGTAGATTCCTACATCCTCCTCACTACTGTGAGAGGTAAGCTTGGACAGCCTCTGTAGATTCCCACATCCTCCTCACTACTGTGAGAGGTAAGCTTGGACAGCCTCTGTAGATTCCCACATCCTCCTCACTACTGTGAGAGGTAAGCTTGGACAGCCTCTGTAGATTCCCACATCTCACTACTGTGAGAGGTAAGCTTGGACAGCCTCTGTAGATTCCCACATCCTCCTCACTACTGTGAGAGGTAAGCTTGGACAGCCTCTGTAGATTCCCACATCCTCCTCACTACTGTGAGAGGTAAGCTTGGACAGTCTCTGTAGATTCATTCCCACATCCTCCTCACTACTGTGAGAGGTAAGCTTGGACAGCCTCTGTAGATTCCCACATCTCCTCACTACTGTGAGAGGTAAGCTTGGACAGCCTCTGTAGATTCCCACATCCTCCTCACTACTGTGAGAGGTAAGCTTGGACAGCCTCTGTAGATTCCCACATCTCACTACTGTGAGAGGTAAGCTTTGGACAGCCTCTGTAGATTCCTACATCCTCCTCACTACTGTGAGAGGTAAGCTTGGACAGCCTCTGTAGATTCCCACATCCTCCTCACTACTGTGAGAGGTAAGCTTGGACAGCCTCTGTAGATTCCCACATCCTTCTGTCAGTAAAAAAGGGTTTTAACTGGCTGTTGAGAAAAACAGGGATATATTTTTCATACAAAGTACTGTACTTCCAAACTTGTTTTGAGAGAAAAAAATAATAATTAATAATAAAACAACAACAACAACAGATTGACAATAAACATGCCAGATTGGAGGGGGTGGGGCTCACTGGGACTCTATCCTGCATTACCTACTAGCTACTTGTACGTAATGCATGTAGACACAAACATAACATCCATAGATATATACATATATTATGCATTAATGCATACACACGTGTACTTTAGACCCATGATTAAATATACCGGCAACATGGCCAACGGAAACTCGTAGAGAAACTTCTTCCTGTCCAGCATTGCCAGCAACCCAAACAGATCTCCATTGGGGTTCAGGAACGAGTGGACGAGAGCAAAGTCCGGATGAGTGCCGGCCAGCCATCGCAAACCCCATCCCGCTGTTTGATCAAACCCAAAGACGTTCGCGAGCAAGTGAGGTAGAAACTGGTGAAGCTCCTAAGAAAACCATCACAGAAGCACCAACTTCACTAGTTAATCATATTTCACCTCCAGTGATGCCAAAGTCTGCAGCTGCCACATATCCAAACACACCTTGATGTGAAAGAACCCTATACTTTGCTTGAGCTTTTCACACTTGAGAGATACACATGGATATTTCAATATGGAGAAGAGGAACTCCTGCAGGGTAACAAGACAGGTGCAAATTCGTGAGCTCACAGCCGCATAATGGCATCGTCCAAATGGACACCTAGAGATCTGTGAGGGGCAAAATGGCCACGTTCATGGGCCCATAATTTTTTCCCCACGTAATCCCTCCCTCGCAGAAGGGGAGGGGGGGACACCGATTTTTCAAAAGATCTACCTGGACAACAATAAGGTCAATCAACTCCGAACGGCTTCAAAAAAACGGCAAAAGGGGAGTTGATGGCATTTTTTTAATTTTTTTTTTTTTACTTGTGGTTACAACTTTAGAGCTCTGCAAACTTCATGGGTATGGACTCGATATATATATAGCTCAAAAGATAGGTCTCTCTGTGTGCTCTCTTTTGATACTAAAATATGTTTCATAGGTATAACTATAGGCAAGTTACTAGACCCTAAAGTGGAGGGACCTCAAAAACCTGAATCCCTGCAACCTCCGCCAAAATAACTCCAGATTGCTAAGTGCAAAAAAATTGAAAATGGTACGAGTGGCTAGAGGAAGCTCTAGCGCATGCAATGACCTTTTTGATTAGGCGTTAAAAATGTATTACCTGGTCAAGTGCGTGGGTGGAAAATTGAGGGCGTTGAAAATCAATAATTATTATGCAAGGGTGCATTCAATAGAACTTGGCCCTTGCATGGTGTTTGGGGGAGACTAGAGCACTAATCAGTTCCTACTTTCAAAAGAACTCTCAGTTGACATACTGAAATTACAATGACCTTCTCAATAAGCAACTAGAATTTTACTCACGCGATGTTTCGACAGATACTCTAGCCTTCATCAGGAATAATGAGATGCTAAGACTCACGTGAGCTTGTTATATACCGGTAGCTAGTTATTCACCACATGATATAAACCACACCCTTGCACACATGTCCAGCATGTGAACCAGATGTGGAAAAATAAAATAATAATAGCTAATAATAGCTAAGTAGCTAATAATAATAATAATAGAAATGAAATAAACACCAAATAAATCAATAATAAAAAAATTAAATAAAAAAATAAAATGCTTTAAAAATAAAATTAAAAATTATAAAAATAAAATTATAATTATAATAATGTTATGATAACAACAACAACAACAATGACAATTAAAAAGTAAAAAGCCATGCTTGATATTAAAACATTAACACAATGATAATGAATACAGAATAATTATAGTGGTCGTGGCTTCAAGTTCAGGCTCTTGAGAGTGCCCACCCAGCAGCCAGGCGAGTCTATTACATAATCTCGATTGAACTGCTCCCACTTTGGTGCTAGGCTGATGCCTCCTTCATTAGCAGTTCCTTCCGTCTTCTGGCCTGGTCCAAGATGGTGGCTTCCTCCCACAAAATAGGATGTCCATTGTCTCATGCATATTCAGCAATTCCAGATTTCTCTTTAGCACACTTTTTACAGGCATTTGATGCTCTTTCACTCTGGTTATATATATATATATATATAACCAGAGTGAAAGAGCATCAAGATATATATATATATTTATATATATTATTATAATTTTTTTATATATATATTATTAATTTTTATTCTATATTATATATTTATATTCTTTTGTTTCATTTCGTTTCATTTCTAGTATTATTATTAGCTATTATTATTATTAGCTATTATTATATTATCTTTATTTTATTTTTCCACATCGGGTTCACATGCTGGACGCGTGTGTGAGGGTGTGGTTTGTATCAGTGGTGAATAGCAAGCTACCCGTATATAACAAGGCTTAGTATATCATTATTCCTGATGAAGCCTAGAGCATCTAGTCGAAATGTCGAGAGCAAACAATTCAAGTTGATTATTAAGAAGGTCATTGTGAAGCAGTTACTACTTGCTAGGAACTGTTTGTTTGTAGGGCATAAGCTAGCTTGGTCTGGACTTGCCGTAGCTACCGTCACAACTAGCATATTCTTCCTGATGTTCCCTTCTTTGAGACACGAAGAAGAAGTCATGGAGCCCCATCCACTTGCATTTTAGTTCCACTCGAACTTGTCAGTGATTAGTCCATCACAAATGATCTCTGTGTGGCCAAGTACAATGAATTAGCACCATTATCACAATGTGAAAAAAGGTTGCGCCATTCTAGGATAATTATCACACCTACTGGTTAGGTAGGTGGAGCAAGAGAGTACAACCAATCACGAGACTTAGTTCACCATCTCCATGGTTACATGGTGCTGGGGCCACCACATTCAGAGCCAATGATGCAGTTCCCGCTAATAACAACATCAAGTCATTCACTAACAAAAGGGAAGGAAAGCAAGAAAATGGCAGGAAGGGGGGGGGGGAGGAACCATGATTTCTACTCGAATTCTTCTAAGGTATGGGCCCTAGCACTCTGGGTGGATGCTTCCTAGGACATCCTAGGATTCCAAGGACACTTGACTATCCTGGATGTCTCTAGCCCTAGACTAACCCTATCCTGGAATCCCCCATGACCCTAGCTCTAGAATACTCCCAGCCCTAGCATCCATGTTGTATAGTGCAGATACCTCAGTATGAATGGGGAGGGTGCTGCAGAATTGACATGTATACTTCACCAATTACTTGACCCACACTTCATGTTTGCGTGGCACGGCAACGAAGATGCATCCACACCATAAACTGGGCTGTTTCACACCTCATATATCAACTCTGCTATATGATACAATGCTGGTAAGGGGGCGCTATCACCCAACACACTGCCTAGGTGAGGGGGTGATCTGCATCGCTATTGCACCACATCTATCCACTGTGATAAAACTGGTTCAATGTGCTCAATGTGCTCATATTTTATTGTCCCGATATACGTGTACTCATTGATGACCTTTTAAAAACCCACTCACAACACAGACCACAGGTTCAAAAGTACCTTCTATCATGGCAGGCATGTCGAAAAGTAGGTAAAGGGTCTCTTGAGCAGTTGCCACAATAGTTGGTCATTCAATACAGAATGCTATTATCTGTACAAGTTTGCTAACATTATAGGCAATCCTAGCTCATCCTAGTTCAGGCAAACAAGTTCTCCTCTGGCATAGCCTACCCTTTAACTTCCTTTTCTTTGGGAAAGGGGAGGGGGGGAGAAATGTTCTTGTCTCTAGCATATACAACTTTTCTAAACATGAATTTAAAATTTAGCAGCCTATTTAGCAGCCTATGTCTAATAATGGTGGACATCTTTTTCACTTGTATAACATTTTTGCAAGCATCATGACAATAATGGCTAACACCTAGCAGTTCTGTGTGTTCCTCTCCAGCACTGAGGGTAGTCTGCCTTGTTGTGAGAATTAAACTCAACATTTTCCCTCCCACATGCCTGGAATGTAATCAACAATATATGATTGGTTCCGCAACTACATACTAAGTTATTCCCACCCTCAACCCCATCTCCTCAGGTAAGAAGGTAAAGGGTTAGCTAAGGCAGACTGTTAAGGTTGGTTCAAAGTCAAACTCTGCACAGTCAGCTATTGTGACAACTATTAGGTCTCATTTTACTCTGTTTTTGTTCATAACTCTGAACTAACGAGAGATTCCTAGCACCTAACCAATGACCTTCTCTCCCAAGCCAAAATCTTAATTCGTCCTTGAACATCTATCCCTACCGCTAATCAACTGCCGCTCATTTACCGCTCTCTAGCCATTGCTTAAAATGGTAATCGGCTATTACACGAGATGTATGCTAGCTACTTATAAGCTAGAATCCTCACCATTACATTTGCAGCTGCAGGAATCATTCAAGTCTTCAAATTGCTTCCCGCCAGTGACCTCCCGAAGATAAGTAAGGTAAAGGGTAAAATGGTAATCGGGTACTACACGAGATGCATGGCTAGCTACATGGCTAGCTACATATAAGCTACCATTACATCTTATTTGCAGCTGCAGGAACCACCATTCAGTCCGCCCGCGAAGATAGGTAAGGTAAAGGGGTCATATCTGTCAGACTTCATTGCGCGAGCATGCGTGGGAATCTAGCCTCTCTGGATTCACTCAATGCAGCCAGTTCTCTCTCCTCTACTGACTATGCAGCCAGTTCTCTCTCCTCTACTGTACAAGTGTACATACATGTGTATGTGAACCTGTACTTACATGTGTATGCGAGCACGTTATGTGAGAAAGGCCGGTTACCTACTTTCAGTTGATACAATGACTTCCTCGATAATCAACTAACTGAAGTTTCTTTCATCAGGAATATTGAGTTGCTAACTGATGAAGGCTAGAGCATCTACAGTTTAAGACTCTGAAAGTCATTGTAACAATATTCATAGTTGAGCTATATACATAGTAATAAATAAGTCTGTAAACAATACAGGATCATGCATGTATCCTTACCTGCCAGGATGCCATAAATGTATGTTGCTATGTCAGCAAATTCTAGGGACCATATTTTACTTAAAGACCTAATATTACAGGATTTTGAAAAATGTGTAGCAAACGACAAAGCATGTCAGCTAGACCCTTTACCAAATCTCTGTGTTGAGACTGCAACGGGGAGGCCAAAAATTAGGCCAAAAGATCTTGTTACTGTTGAGCCTGTTAAAGCCACCTCATACACAACAGTGTGACACAGAATAACAAACACTAATAAGTCTAAAATATATTGCTATTTTGCTATTGACAAGAACAAGTAACACATAATAGCTTGATGGGATGGGAGGGGACTAAAGGTCATCCACTTCACACACTCCAACTTCATTGTCTAGTTTGTAATTCCTCCTCAAGATCTCGTACTCTTCCCACCATCTTATTCTTCTATCCTCTCTTAGTTGTAATTTCACCGTCTGCTCTCTTCCAAACCCCATCTCTTCACAAATAAAGCCTCTTCCCTCCTCTCCTCCAGCTCCTTCCACCCCACATATTGCCACTCCCACTACCTACTATCGTGTTACCCCAACAATCTCCCACCCACCTCATCTGTGCCGGCTCCAACTTCTTGCGAGCATTCCATCCTCCTGTCCACCACACTTCTGCTGCATACTCCATCCTAGGTCTCACAGCTCCCATACCATCCTGCCCATTCACTCTGCTCATCCTTGCCTCTTCCAAACCCACTCTAAACCTTACCCCATTGCTTCCTACCAGATCACACTTCCAGGTACTTGAACTCTTCTTCCTCTTCCACCATCTCCTCACCAATCCTACAACTCACTCCTGCTTCTCTCTCCCGCTACCATGACCTGGTTCTACTTACTATTCATCTTCCACCTTAACACATGCTTGTAGCACAGCCAACATGGCTTGCAGCTTCACCCCCGAGTTTACCAAAAGAACATCATCTGCATAAGTGCTCCACATCAACACTCTTCCACCTTAACCCCTACCCTAGCTATCCAGTCCACCATTTAAAAAAGAAGTGTAGACTAAAGAGCATCCCTACCTAAGCCCATTTTCCACAGCAAACACTCTTGAACTCTCTTTGTTCAATACCACCATGGTACTATGGCATCCTCTCATTTCCTCCCAGTGTTTTGCCATTACCCTCCAACACCTCGTTCTTCCTTCCATTCTTCTTAGTCATTCCACAGCTGCCTCACTACAGCTGCCCCTCACTTTTCTTGTTTCCCTTAACCTCCGACATTTCTTCTTGCTAACACAAATATACTTGCACATCCTCCGACCACCGTCCCTCCGACCTCTCCGTAATCGTCTTCCTTCCTGTTCCTTTCTCCACTGCAGCCAAAACTTTCTCCTTCCACCTATATACTCCACATCACTTTAGCTGTTTACTCCCAACTCTTCCTCACCTCCTCTTCCCACCCTGTGAACATCTCCTCCACTGCCTCTTGATACTCCTCCCAGTCTAGCCTACTGTCAACTCTCCATATAAATCTCCCTTTTCTTACTTGTACTTCTCTTCTCCCCACACAAGAGGGAAGAAACATGACATAAGATTGTAAGTCGGTAGTTGTAACTTGCAGATCTCCTCTTTTAATATACTTACATAAATGCATTAAAAATAATAACTTGGTCATTAAAAATAATAACTTGGTCCAGTCAGCAGCTTGACAAGCTCAGTTTCTGTGTGGGCCACCAGTCGCAACCACCAACTGAAAAGGGTAACTACAGATCTGTGCCCATGGCCGAGTGCTGCTTCTTCAATCAGTGCCCATAAAAACAGTGTCATAAGCAGGTCAACAGTCTTGAGAAGGTTATTGTTTGCCTTGCACACATGTATTAGTACTGTAGCAACCTTGTGCACTGTGCAATGCAAACAAGAGTTGAGGCCTCCAAGACTTTTCGGTTTTCTGGCATTTTCTAAGTTAAAAAGTCTAGGAGCTTGGAAGCTGTTAGTTCATAGCAGGGAATGTGTTAATCCCTCCACCTGAATCAAAATTAGCTATAGAGAATTGTCAATATCATTATGTCTATTACGCTTCAGATACAGACTTTCATCAACAACAATGGAGCTTCCTAAAAACAACCATTTCATCAACAAACTCTCACTCGACATAGCATATATATATATAGATACAATGACTCTCTCAATAAAGTGTTGTAGGCAGCCTTGTGCACCGAAAGGCTAGAACATCTATTTCGAAACGTCAAGTGAGCAAATTTAAGTTATCGAGTAAGTCACTGTAGCAACTATTTTGCAAATGCAACAGCCAACACATACATAATCATTACATTACCAAAACAAGCCCATTCTGTACGGTTCCAATCCCACCCACCTAATTGTTAGTGCATGGTATATATAAAAACAGTGCATTTAGCCAAACTACTCAAAATACTTACTTCTGTTAAACTTGCTGGCACACCTAAGATTATATACAAGGCTAAGATTGGGTTTAAAAAATGCAAACACATAATTATATGAGAGGCACATTAAACCTCACAATGCTGCATGTTACGAGTCATTCCACATAATTCATACATAGAGACAACAGAAACTTTAAAAAAAAATGGCAACAAAGTTCGGATGCCAATATGTAAATGATAGGTATGTATAATTATACTTATATTATATTAAAATGAAGTTCAACTACTTGCATCCTCAGAGCCATCACGATTCTTCTTGTTGCACTTGCAAAACAGTCTGTACACAAACTTGTTGAAGGTAAGTTTAGAAACTGCATTAAAAAAATGATACAAAACATGAATGCCAACTTTATTGCACACGTCATAAGTACAACCACTGTATGTATACCTCCAAGACCCGATTCCACTCATCACATTTAAAAAAATAAACAATAGCGACCTTCTACAACTTGTCAAGTAAGTATGTGCTTGTTCGAGAACCATAGGTCCAATGATATTCATGATTCCCTCCCCTAGTAGCTGCAAGATCAATGATATTCATGATTCCTTCCCCACACTCTCCTAGTAGCTGCAAGATCAATGATATTCATGATTCCCTCCCCACACTCTCCTAGTATCAATGATATTCATGATTCCTTCCCCACACTCTCCTAGTAGCTGCAAGATCAATGATATTCATGATTCCCTCCCCACTCCCCTCCCCACTCTTCTCACACATTTTATCAATAGTTCCCCTCAGAGATTGTTTAAGATTTCATGGAAGCATTCCCTAACACCATCTTAAATGACATGCTTTTTATTAGAGGAGAAGTATATACATCATACCCATTGGGTAAATATTTCTCTTCCCGCCCCCCCCCCCCCCCCCCCCCCCCAAAAAAAACAACAACTTGTATGACACCGGAAGATACACAAGTTGCCTAAGGAAGCGTCTCCACTGGGGGCCTAAGGAAGCGTCTCCACTGGGAGCCTAAGGAAGCGTCTCCACCGGGGGCCTAAGGAAGCGTCTCCACCGGGGGCCCTAAGGAAGCGTCTCCACCGGGGGGCCTAAGGAAGCGTATCCACCGGAGGGGGGCCTAAGGAAGTGTCTCCACCGGAGGGGGGCCTAAGGAAGCGTCTCCACCGGGGGGCCTAAGGAAGCGTCTCCACTGGAGGGGGGCCTAAGGAAGCGTATCCACCAGAGGGGGGCCTAAGGCAGCGTCTCCACCGGGGGCCTAAGGAAGCATCTCCACCGGGGGCCTAAGGAAGCGTCTCCACTGGAGGGGGGCCTAAGGAAGCGTATCCACCAGAGGGGGGCCTAAGGCAGCGTCTCCACCGGGGGCCTAAGGAAGCGTCTCCACCGGGGGCCTAAGGAAGCGTCTCCACCGGGGGGGGACCTAAGGAAGCGTCTCCATCGGAGGGGGGCCTAAGAAAGCGTCTCCACAGGGGGCCTAAGGCAGCGTCTCCACCGGGGGCCTAAGGAAGAGTGTCCACCGGGAGCCTAAGGAAGCATCTCCACCGGGAGCCTAAGGAAGAGTCTCCACCGGGAACCTAAGGAAGCATCTCCACCGGGAGTCTCCACTGGGAGCCTAAGGAAGCATCTCCACCGGGAGCCTAAGGAAGCGTCTCCACTGGGAGCCTAAGGAAGCATCTCCACCGGGAGCCTAAGGAAGCGTCTCCACTGGGAGCCTAAGGAAGCATCTCCACCGGGAGCCTAAGGAAGCGTCTCCACTGGGAGCCTAAGGAAGCGTCTCCACCGGGAGCCTAAGGAAGCGTCTCCCTGGGGCTGCTGTGCTGCTCCCACGATTCTGTTTTATAACACTCACTCTTTTCCCCCTCCAGATCTCAGTTCTCTTTGTTCTGCTGTTTCAGAGGCAGGCTTTCACTTTTCCCTCTCGCTCTCTCTCTTTCTGAAGTCCATTTCTTTATCCATTCTGGCAAATCAAACAGCTATATATTCTGCTTGGAATCTGCAGCTGTATGTAGCTATGGTTTTAGTATGCACATGCAGCAAGAATCCCCATGACAACAGTTTCCAAATTAATCACACCTCTAATCGACAGCTGTAAGCTGGGGTTGTAGTTTTTCATCACATGACTTCCTTCTTTGGCTGCAGCTGCTGTGGTTTGTAGCTATAATTTTCTAATTTTCTCCCAGTAAAGAGCTGTATTGAAAACCACAACAAAGTAAGTTGCTTAGCTCAAGCGCAGTGAGTATTTAGAAAGTTAGGGGGGAACCCTACTTTTTTTAACTTGTAGTTACTACTTTATAGCTCCATAGATTCTGCAAACTTCATGGTATAGACTTGATATATAGCTCAAAAGATAGGTCTCGCTGTGTGTTCTCTTTTGATACTAAAATATTTTTCATATGTGTAACTAGGTTACTGGAACTAAAGTGGAGGGAACCTCAAAACCTGAATGCCCACATTATCTCCAGATTGCCAAGTGCTGAAATTATCATCAGTGGCTAGAGGAAGCCCTACTCTATACAATGAGTGGTTTCATTAGGACTAAAACGTAAGTACGTGGTCAAACGGCAGCTTGGAAAATGAATTTCGTTAAAATTCCATAAAACCATAGGTCCATCCCACTGGTCCAGTATGTTTTACATGTCCAAGGGCTTCCTCTAGCCACTGATGTTAATTTCAAAAGATGACGCGCAAGTTAGCAATGAAGTCTATAAAAATAAATTGCAGTTATGAATCATTGAACTTGAATAATTTTCATATGTAACTAGCTAGATTATCTTGCTAGATAGTATGACAGTAAGTCCCTCTCTCCTCTCAAGCATTATACATTAGGACTATTCAAGGTAATATTATTTTACACACATATACACACATTTCTTGTAATAGTTATGCCAGAGATTCAGTTGCAGCATATTCCAGAGGATATCCACAGCCTAAGCTTATACACACCCAAAAGCATGTCTATAGCCTTTAGCACTAAGTAAGTTTGCCATAGACAAAATAAATTGCTAGCTAGGTACTAACAAGTAACAGATCAGTGGAGCTTCTAGGCTTTAGCTATTTGCCTAGCGTTGGTGTGGTATTTTTTATCAGCAAATAGCAAGTAGGCAACTTAGTGAATATTAGCATCACAGCCAGCAATAATTAGTGCCCAGATGAGAGTGCCAACACAATCTTCCTGCTCTTCTAAGAAGAGGAGCTATCAGAGAAGGTAAGATGATGTAGTTGTTCAATGTTAGGTAGCTAACTAAAAGCTAGGCTATCCACTGCCCAACTGCAAGTTACTTTGTTCATCATGACAATTATGATCAAGAGCTAGGTTTGTTCTTCATGACAATTATGATCAAGAGCTAGGTTTGTTCTTCATGACAATTATGATCAAGAGCTAGGTAGCTAGCTCTAATAGAATGCTAGCTGTTACATTTAATTGTATCTAAATTGTGTCAACTGCAAGTTCGTTGAAAGCAATAGTAGAGATGAGGAACAACTGTCATTATGACTAATTTCCACCTTGTCTCCAAGTGCAGGTGGCTATGCTCTGAACAAGGACACTCTGTAAAAGCCAGTTCTTCAATGAATAGTTAATGTTAATGTCTTATATAAATGAATAGCCTGTGGAATCATCAGGGGCAAATCCAGAGGATGGAATTGGAGTAGGAGGAGCTGGAAGTGAGTGTGGGGGAGTGGCTTGACAACTGCAACGGGAGGGGAGCAGAAAGCTGTAGAGGAGAGAAGTAGTTTGTTCTTTGGAAGGTCCGAGAAGGTCCACTGCCACTGGGCTATTGGTACACACAAATATCAATGAAGCGTCAAAGCTCATTTTCCTCCGCAAAAATGCCCTCGTCCAGATAGCCCTAGAAGTCGGTGTCAGAGTCGTCACTTGGGGGCCTGTCAGCAAAGAGTCTGGGTCAAATGGTAACTACTGCAAAGGATTCTCAGCCTATCTCATAGTAAACAGGTAAATGAAGAGGGTAAGTGATAGTTGCTTATATAAAAAAGCTACAAAGCATAAATGTGTTACCACCAAACACAGGCATTTACCATGCACACGGAATGTAAGCGTGCATTATTTAAGACATGTGTCCGTTCCTATTTTTACGGGTGACCATACAGTGAATACATACATACATATGCACATACATACACATATATACATATATATATACATATATATATACATATATACATACATATATACATATATACACATATACATACATATGTGTACATACATACATATATACATATATACATGCATACATATATGCATACATATATACATACATATATACATACATATATACATACATATATATACATATATACATACATATATACATACATATATACATACATATATACATATATATATACATATATACATATATACATACATATATACATACATATATGCATACATATATATACATATATACATACATATATATACATATACACACACATATATACATATATACATATATACATACATATATACATATATACATATATACATACATATATACATACATATATACATACATACATACATATACATACATATATACATATATACATACATATATACATACATATATACATATATACATACATATATACATACATATAGACATGCATATATACATATACACACATATATACATACATATGTGCATACATACATATATACATACATTATACATATGTACATACATACATATATACACACATGTACATACATACGTCATGCGCGGCAATATCAAGTTTTCCGTCCAACTCCCTGTGAGTTGCTCGCCAATAACAATGTTGATATTTATTAAGATATTTTCCTGGGGATCAGCCTTCCTGGAGGGCCTCAGGGTTCTTAGGGTTAAACATAATGAGCTGACTATCGCTATTGAAATATATAAAATTAAATAAAAAATAAAGAATCACGCTCATTTCTATTTTTATCTGACAATGACAAAAAAAAAGAGGCCCAGAGGGCCCCTTTTTTCAATAATCCATATAATAACAATAACATTATTAAATAATTTATAATAATAATAACAACAACAACTAATAAATGAGGAAATGCATCCAAAGCACATCAGCCAACTTACAATGAGCTTCCATGCCTAAACATGTCAGCTAACTTACAATGAGCTAAACATGTCAGTCAACTTACAATGAGCTTCCATGCCTAAACATGTCAGCCAACTTACAATGAGCTTCCATGCCTAAACACGTCAGCCAACTTACAATGAGCTTCCATGCCTAAACATGTCAGTCAACTTACAATGAGCTTCCATGCCTAAACATGTCAGCCAACTTACAATGAGCTTCCATGCCTAAACACGTCAGCCAACTTACAATGAGCTTCCATGCCCTTGTTGTACAGGAAAAGGTAGCGAATGAACACCAGCACAGCAAACACAGTGAAAAATAAGTTGACAGAAGCTGTAACAAAAACAGAATTCAAAATTTTACCATCTTATTCTTTTCAGTGTACATAGCAGTGCCCCAATCACTAAAATATGCCACAGAAGACACAGAATTGTTTTTTTGATGGGCTCACACCCTCTGTATGTTACATTCTCTACTAAGAGAATGTAACATAACCAAATGTTAACCGGGAATCCATATCAAGCACAAACTTTTTGTTAAGTACCTACTTGACAGTTTTCTACGCTTACGCATTGATTGTGACTGTGTCTCCTACTGCTCGAAAGTCAGTCTTTCTTCCATTTCTGGCAACCAGGAAAACTTCAGAAAAACAGAACCTTTCCGGGCCATGCAATAGCTATTTACCATCACTTGTAGCATGCCTGATGAATACACTTGGCGACCCATGCCCCAAAGGAATTGACCACATGCTAAATGTCAATAATTGATACTATATGCACCATCAATCTTCGATGCTGAACTCCACTTTGCCATCCTACATGTACATGCCCCAGGACACCAACAGCTCTAGAATGAGTCATCCTACATGCTCCAGCAGGTAGACCAACAGCTCTAGAATGAGTCATCCTACATGTCCCAGCAGGTAGAGGTCACCAATAGCTCTAGAATGAGTCATCCTACATGCCCCAGCAGGTAGAGGTCACCAACAGCTCTAGAATGAGTCATCCTACATCCTACATGCCCCAGCAGGTAGAGTGACCAACAGCTCTAGAATGAGTCATCCTACATGCCCCAGCAGGTAGAGGTCACCAACAGCTCTAGAATGAGTCATCCTACATCCTACATGCCCCAGCAGGTAGAGGTCACCAACAGCTCTAGAATGAGCCATGAACAGGAACAAACAAAATACAGTAAAGGTCTATCAAACCTCTACTCTTTAAAAACCTATAATTTTTATTTTTATCCCAAGATCGTCTACATCCTTCTTTTACAATCCTCAGCAATTGAATAGAAGGTGGTCACTGTAACTACTATCAGCGGCATGGTGACATGAGCGAAGATTCAACTTGTGATATCTCGGATGACCTCTGAAGTATCCATTCTGTACAATTTTTTGCCTTACCATATAGTCTCTACCATATAGTCTCTACCATATAGTCTCTACCATATAGACTCTACCATATAGACTCTACCATATAGTCTCTACCATATAGACTCTACCATATAGTCTCTACCATAATTATAGTCTCTCTACCATATAGTCTCTACCATACAGTCTCTACCATATAGACTCTACCATATAGTCTCTACCATATAGACTCTACCATATAGTCTCTACCATAATTATAGTCTCTCTACCATATAGTCTCTACCATACAGTCTCTACCATAATAGACTCTACCATATAGTCTCTACCATATAGTCTCTACCATATAGTCTCTACCATATAGACTCTTACCATATAGTCTCTACCATATAGTCTCTACCATATCTAGTCTCTACCATATAGACTCTACCATATAGTCTATACCATATAGTCTCTACCATATAGTCTCTACCATATAGACTCTACCATATCTAGTCTCTACCATATAGACTCTACCATATAGTCTCTACCATATAGTCTCTACCATATAGTCTCTACCATATAGACTCTACCATATAGTCTCTACCATATAGTCTCTACCATATAGACTCTACCATATAGACTCTTACCATATAGTCTCTACCATATAGTCTCTACCATATAGTCTCTACCATATAGACTCTACCATATAGACTCTACCATATAGACTCTACCATATAGTCTCTACCATATAGACTCTACCATATAGTCTCTACCATATAGTCTCTACCATATAGTCTCTACCATATAGTCTCTACCATATAGACTCTACCATATAGTCTCTACCATATAGTCTCTACCATATAGACTCTACCATATAGACTCTACCATATAGACTCTTACCATATAGTCTCTACCATATAGTCTCTACCATATAGACTCCACCATATAGTCTCTACCATATAGTCTCTACCATATAGTCTCTACCATACAGTCTCTACCATATAGTCTCTACCATATAGTCTCTACCATATAGTCTCTACCATATAGTCTCTACCATATAGACTCTACCATATAGACTCCACCATATAGTCTCTACCATATAGACTCTACCATATAGACTCTACCATATAGTCTCTACCATATAGACTCTACCATATAGTCTCTACCATATAGACTCTACCATATAGTCTCTACCATATAGTCTCTACCATATAGACTCTACCATATAGACTCTACCATATAGACTCTACCATATAGTCTCTACCATATAGTCTCTACCATATAGTCTCTACCATATAGTCTCTACCATATAGTCTCTACCATATAGTCTCTACCATATAGTCTCTACCATATAGACTCTACCATATAGTCTCTACCATATAGTCTCTACCATATAGTCTCTACCATATAGACTCTACCATATAGTCTCTACCATATAGACTCTACCATATAGACTCTTACCATATAGTCTCTACCATATAGTCTCTACCATATAGACTCCACCATATAGTCTCTACCATATAGTCTCTACCATATAGTCTCTACCATATAGTCTCTACCATATAGTCTCTACCATATAGTCTCTACCATATAGTCTCTACCATATAGTCTCTACCATATAGTCTCTACCATATAGTCTCCACCATATAGTCTCTACCATATAGTCTCTACCATATAGTCTCTACCATATAGACTCTACCATATAGTCTCTACCATATAGTCTCTACCATATAGTCTCTACCATATAGTCTCCACCATATAGTCTCTACCATATAGTCTCTACCATATAGTCTCTACCATATAGACTCTACCATATAGACTCTACCATATAGTCTCTACCATATAGTCTCTACCATATAGTCTCCACCATATAGTCTCTACCATATAGTCTCTACCATATAGACTCTACCATATAGTCTCTACCATATAGACTCTACCATATAGTCTCTACCATATAGTCTCTACCATATAGACTCTACCATATAGACTCTACCATATAGTCTCTACCATATAGTCTCTACCATATAGTCTCCACCATATAGTCTCTACCATATAGTCTCTACCATATAGTCTCTACCATATAGTCTCTACCATATAGACTCTACCATATAGTCTCTACCATATAGTCTCTACCATATAGTCTCCACCATATAGTCTCTACCATATAGTCTCTACCATATAGTCTCTACCATATAGTCTCTACCATATAGTCTCTACCATATAGACTCTACCATATAGACTCTACCATATAGTCTCTACCATATAGTCTCTACCATATAGTCTCCACCATATAGTCTCTACCATATAGTCTCTACCATATAGTCTCTACCATATAGTCTCTACCATATAGACTCTACCATATAGTCTCTACCATATAGTCTCTACCATATAGTCTCTACCATATAGACTCTACCATATAGTCTCTACCATATAGACTCTACCATATAGTCTCTACCATAATAGTCTCTACCATATAGTCTCTACCATATAGACTCTACCATATAGACTCTACCATATAGTCTCTACCATATAGTCTCTACCATATAGTCTCCACCATATAGTCTCCACCATATAGTCTCTACCATATAGTCTCTACCATATAGTCTCTACCATATAGTCTCTACCATATAGACTCTACCATATAGTCTCTACCATATAGTCTCTACCATATAGTCTCTACCATATAGACTCTACCATATAGTCTCTACCATATAGTCTCTACCATATAGTCTCTACCATATAGTCTCTACCATATAGACTCTACCATATAGTCTCTACCATATAGTCTCTACCATATAGTCTCCACCATATAGTCTCTACCATATAGTCTCTACCATATAGTCTCTACCATATAGTCTCTACCATATAGTCTCTACCATATAGACTCTACCATATAGACTCTACCATATAGTCTCTACCATATAGTCTCTACCATATAGTCTCCACCATATAGTCTCTACCATATAGTCTCTACCATATAGTCTCTACCATATAGTCTCTACCATATAGTCTCTACCATATAGTCTCTACCATATAGTCTCTACCATATAGTCTCTACCATATAGTCTCTACCATATAGACTCTACCATATAGTCTCTACCATATAGTCTCTACCATATAGTCTCTACCATATAGTCTCTACCATATAGTCTCCACCATATAGACTCTACCATATAGTCTCTACCATATAGACTCTACCATACAGACTCTGTGCTTGGCATTATTATTAATTGTGCATTGCACACACAATAGCTTTTGTGGGTTGAACATTTGCCAAATGTGTTTTAGGTCATATGCTTTTTCTCACACTCCAGAGCTATGTGACGGTACTTCAATGCTTTTCTCATGCATCCAGGGCACCCTTAACAACCAGCTTTTATAGTCCCACGTCTATGGGAAGCAGACATCGCAGATTCAACTCTCAGTTATTGGAACCAACCATGAAGAAAGGGCTGACATCTGAATGTTCTGCATCCCACGTGTGGCACTGGTTGTTAGGGTGCATCAGCCTGCATGGTCTAGTGTAAGCTGGTGACATTTGTAAAACTGGCCGCAATTAAAAGCCAAAGCCCCTACAAGTGCTACATACAGTATCAGGCCTTCCTGTACATTACCTCTGGCATTAACCCCTAGCCCCATAAGCTACACGCATAAGCTCTAGCATTAACCCCTAGCCCAATAAGCCCAATAAGCAACACGCATAAGCTCTAGCATTAACCCCTAGCCCAATACACTATACGCATAAGCTCTAGCATTAACCCCTAGCCCAATAAGCTACACGCATAAGCTCAAGCATTAACCCCTAGCCCAATAAGTTACACACATAAGCTCTAGCATTAACCCCTAGCCCATTTAAGCTAGATTCACAATATGTTGACAATATGAGATACAAGATGTTTAGCGCCCACTTCTAATCCAAACCAAACCTGCAAACCTGCAAATATGCGCTTATTAAACACTATTATTTAAACACTATTATTAAATAAAGCACACCATTCTTCTATGACTTTACAGCATTTTGCAGTCTTTTCAGACATGACGAGCAAAGAAGTGGACTACTCTCAGGGACTGGAGTAGGAGATAGAGATGACGACAAAGAAGTGGACTAGTCTCAGGGACTGGAGTAGGAGCTAGAGATGACAACAAAGAAGTGGACTAGTCCCAGGGGCTGGAGTAGGAGCTAGAGATGACGAGCAAAGAAGGAGACTAGTCTCAGGGGCTGGAGTAGGAGCTAGAGATGATAGCAAAGAAGTGGACTAGTCTCAGGGGCTGGAGTAGGAGCTAGAGATGACGAGCAAAGAAGTGGACTAGTCCCATGAGGAGCTAGAGATGACGAGCAAAGAAGTGGACTAATCACAGGGGCTGGGAGTAGGAGCTAGAGATGACGAGCAAAGAAGTGGACTAGTCCCAGGGGTTGGGAGGAGCTAGAGATGACGAGCCAAGAAGTGGACTAATCACAGGGGCTGGGAGTAGGAGATGACGAGCAAAGAAGTGGACTAGTCTCAGGGGCTGGAGTAGGAGCTAGAGATGACGAGCAAAGAAGTGGACTAGTCTCAGGGACTGGAGTAGGAGCTAGAGATGATGAGCAAAGAAGTGGACTAGTCTCAGGGACTGGAGTAGCAGCTAGAGATGACGAGCAAAGAAGTGGACTAGTCTCAGGGGCTGGAGTAGGAGTTAGGGATGGCATCTCAAGTATTTTTTTAGGTCACCATATCTACAAATGTGATTTGGACATCCTTCACTGGCAAAAGCCCCCACTTGCGGAAGGATGAAGACAATTCTCAGGACAGTTTGCACGTTTTCTTTTACAATGACAGGAACACCACATCTTAGCGAGGCACACATGTACGCCTAACACCTGCACTTCTTAGCGAGGCACACATGTACACCTAACACCTGCACTTCTTAGCGAGGCACACATGTACACCTAACACCTGCACTTCTTAGCGAGGCACACATGTACGCCTAACACCTGCACTTCTTAGCGAGGCACACATGTACGCCTAACACCTGCACTTCTTAGCGAGGCACACATGTACGCCTAACACCTGCACTTCTTAGCGATGCACACATGTACACCTAACACCTGCACTTCTTAGCGAGGCACACATGTACACCTAACACCTGCACTTCTTAGCGAGGCACACATGTACACCTAACACCTTCACTTCTTAGCGAGGCACACATGTACGCCTAACACCTGCACTTCTTAGCGAGGCACACATGTACACCTAACACCTGCACTTCTTAGCGAGGCACACATGTACGCCTAACACCTGCACTTCTTAGCGAGGCACACATGTACGCCTAACACCTGCACTTCTTAGCGAGGCACACATGTACGCCTAACACCTGCACTTCTTAGCGAGGCACACATGTACACCTAACACCTGCACTTCTTAATAAGGCACACATGTACACCTAGCACCTGCACTTCTTAGCGAGGCACACATGTACACCTAACACCTGCACTTCTTAGCGAGGCACACATGTACGCCTAACACCTGCACTTCTTAGCAGGCACACATGTACATCTAACACCTGCACTTCTTAATGAGGCACACATGTACACCTAACACCTGCACTTCTTAACGAGGCACACATGTACGCCTAACATCTGCACTTCTTAGCGAGGCACACATGTACGCCTAACACCTGCACTTCTTAGCGAGGCACACATGTACGCCTAACACCTGCACTTCTTAGCGAGGCACACATGTACACCTAACACCTGCACTTCTTAGCGAGGCACACATGTACGCCTAACACCTGCACTTCTTAGCGAGGCACACATGTACGCCTAACACCTGCACTTCTTAGCGAGGCACATATATACACCTAACACAAAGACAGTTTGTAATGACAGCGATGACAGCACTCAACAACTTATTGTGCGCTGAACATGGAGAGGCTTAACATTCATTGTTCAAGATACAACAGACAATGCAGGCAGACTCGAGTTCTATTCAAATGTGTTGCATCATGAGTTCAGCTCATCGCACAGTAATGAACCAGGAACAAGATCCCTAGTCTTGAGCTGCTCTCAGCGCAAGCTTAAGTACATGCTTGTCCTTCGGGCAATGCAACTAAATAGTGCATGGAAGCAACAGATAGCTGCTTGGCTGAAGCAGAGCTGCCTGGCTGAAGCAGGAGCTGCCTGGCTGAAGCAGGAGCTGCCTGGCTGAAGCAGGAGCTGCCTGGAGCTGCCTGGCTGAAGCAGGAGCTGCCTGGCTGAAGCAGGAGCTGCCTGGCTGAAGCAGGAGAAGGAAGTGCGAGCACAGCGCATTGTATATGCTTGCCACAGTATGCCACACAAACCAATGACTACAACAAAACTACAGCCACAAACCAAACAGAAATCGCACGGAGCTTTCCGCTGCATAGTCAGAACTGTTGATGGAGAGTGAAATTTGACGCATTAGCAATCAAAGAACAAATAACCACGAAATGAAATTAATGCCCATATAAACACACACCTACCGTGTGCATGGTAATCGTTAATGTCCGAACCGTCAAATACTTTGCCCCATCAACATTTCCAGCTATAAGGGCCACTGTGCACATTATGTATGTGCATTAGCAAATCCTCGTCATACAATAGCTGGCGTACCTATCATAATCAGGTGTTCAAAATCTTCAGCTCTGTGTAACCCAAAGTTTAAATCGAACGTCAGTCCGATAGCTCCCAGAATCTCTTTACGCATTTTCACACCTTTTCTAGTTAACTCTATACATTCCGGACACGTTCCTCTGGCAAATCTAGAGAAGAGGATACAATATATTAACAACAGAGACACACACACAAAATAATTTAATTGCAATACCTGATAATTTTAAAAATGAAGAATGCGATTAGACCCAATCCAAGCAGTAGAAGGCCGACAGCACCTACTTTACACTCTGAAGTCACCTGCTCGTGATAAACAAGTCTCACTTCATAATCACATTACAGCACAAGCACATAATTATGGTATCTAGTAGGACTTATTATAGCACAAGCGCATATGGTATCTAGTAGGACTTATTATACACAAGCACATATGGTATCTAGTAGGACTTATTACAGCACAACATATGGTATCTAGTAGGACTTATTACAGCACAACATATGGTATCTAGTAGGACTTATTACAGCACAAACACATATGGTATCTAGTAGGACTTATTATACACAAGCACATATGGTATCTAGTAGGACTTATTACAGCACAACATATGGTATCTAGTAGGACTTATTACAGCACAACATATGGTATCTAGTAGGACTTATTACAGCACAAACACATATGGTATCTAGTAGGACTTATTACAGCACAAACACATATGGTATCTAGTAGGACTTATTACAGCACAACATATGGTATCTAGTAGGACTTATTACAGCACAACATATGGTATCTAGTAGGACTTATTACAGCACAACATATGGTATCTAGTAGGACTTATTACAGCACAAACACATATGGTATCTAGTAGGACTTATTAGACACAAGCACATATGGTATCTAGTAAGACTTATTACACACAAGCACATATGGTATCTAGTAGGACTTATTACAGCTCAAGCACATATGGTATCTAGTAGGACTTATTACAGCACAAGCACATATGGTATCTAGTAGGACTTATTACACACAAGCACATATGGTATCTAGTAGGACTTATTAGACACAAGCACATATGGTATTTAGTAGGACTTATTACACACAAGCACATATATGGTATCTAGTAGGACTTATTATAGCACAAGCACATATGGTATCTAGTAGGACTTATTACACACAAGCACATATAAGGTATCTATCAATGTTGCATTCTCAAAAAAAATTGTCAAAAGTTCCATACAAATGCCTAGTCTCTCCTCTAGTCTCTCCTCTACCCTCAAAACAACAACAACTAAAGCATTAAAATCACCTTCTCAATAATCAACTTCAAATTTTATTCACTCGACATTTAGACTAGATGCTCTAGTCTTCATCAGGAATAATGAGACATTAAGGCTCGCGTGAGCCTGTTATATACCACTAGCTAGCTATCCACCACGTGCACCAGATGTAAAAAATAATAATAGTAGTAATAATAATATAGTAGTAATAATAATAAAAATAAAAACAAATTAAATAAATAAATATAAATATAAATAAAAATTAATAAATAAACAAATAAAATTAAACGAACAACAAATAAAAATGTACATAAATAATAAAAATGAATAAATAATAAACGAATAAATAAAACAACAACTACATATACAATTACATATATAATAATTAATAATACTAATACTACTACTACTACTAATAATAATAATAATAATAATAATAATAATAATAATAATAATAATAATAATAATAATAATAATAATAATAATAATAATTTAAAATAATAAATAGTAAATATGATAATGATAATAATTAATATTAAATAAATAATAAATAAACAAATAAAAAATTAAAAAATAAATAAAAAATAATAATAAAATAATAAATAAAATTAAAAAATTAAATAAAAAATAATTAAAAAATAATAAAAAATAAATAAAAAATAAAAAAATAATAAAAAAATAAAATACTAATAGTATAATACTAATAGTATAATGATAATAGTATAATGATAATAGTATAATGATAATAGTATAATGATAATAGTATAATGATAATAGTATAATGATAATAGTATAATGATAATAGTATAATGATAATAGTATAATGATAATAGTATAATGATAATAGTATAATGATAATAGTATAATTATTGATAATAGTATAATGATAATAGTATAATGATAATAGTATAATGATAATAGTATAATGATAATAGTATAATGATAATAGTATAATGATAATAGTATAATGATAATAGTATAATGATAATAGTATAATGATAATAGTATAATGATAATAGTATAATGATAATAGTATAATGATAATAGTATAATGATAATAGTATAATGATAATAGTATAATGATAATAGTATAATGATAATAGTATAATGATAATAGTATAATGATAATAGTATAATGATAATAGTATAATGATAATAGTATAATGATAATAGTATAATGATAATAGTATAATGATAATAGTATAATGATAATAGTATAATGATAATAGTATAATGATAATAGTATAATAATAGTATAATGATAATAGTATAATAATAGTATAATAGTATAATAGTATAATAGTATAATAGTATAATAGTATATATAATGATAATAGTATATATAATGATAATAGTATATATAATGATAATAGTATAATGATAATAGTATAATGATAAGAGTATAATGATAAGAGTATAATGATAATAGTATAATGATAATAGTATAATGATAATAGTATAATGATAATAGTATAATGATAATAGTATAATGATAATAGTATAATGATAATAGTATAATGATAATAGTATAATGATAATAGTATAATGATAATAGTATAATGATAATAGTATAATGATAATAGTATAATGATAATAGTATAATGATAATAGTATAATGATAATAGTATAATGATAATAGTATAATGATAATAGTATAATGATAATAGTATAATAATAGTATAATGATAATAGTATAATAATAGTATAATAATAGTATAATAGTATAATAGTATAATAATAATAATAATAATAATAATAATAATAATAATAATAATAATAATAATAATAATAATAATAATAATAATAATAATAATAATAATAATAATAATAATAATAATAATAATAATAATAATAATAATAATAATAATAATAATAATAATAATAATAATAATAATAATAATAATAATAATAATAATAATAATAATAATAATAATAATAATAATAATAATAATAATAATAATAATAATAATAATAATAATAATAATAATAATAATAATAAATATATATAAAAGCATTGTAGTACATAATATTCAGCACCACACCATCTGGTCCCGGTCGCTCACTTCCCCCTCCCTCCATTTCTCATTCAGAACCATCATATCTTGCCAGAGTGATCATATCTACATGTATGTCCATTATGAGCCGAGTACCAAACATGGCACATTTCCTCTCCTCTCACATCAATCATGGATATGCAATATTTGCAATGCATCTGTTGCTCTCTAACAAGTTCACAATAGGACGCAAAGCCTTGTGCTCTGTCATGACTGTAGGATGCAAAGCCACACATGACTGTACGATGCAAAGCCACACATGACTGTAGGATGCAAAGCCTCATTCTGTGTCATGACTGTAGGATGCAAAGCCCTGTGCTGGGTCAGGACTGTAGGATGCAAAGCCTCATGCTGTCATGACTATGCAAAGCCTTGTGCTGTGTCATGACTGTAGGATGCAAAGCCTTGTGCTCTGTCATGACTGTAGGATGCAAAGCCTTGTGCTCTGTCATGACTGTAGGATGCAAAGCCTTGTGCTCTGTCATGACTGTAGGATGCAAAGCCTTGTGCTCTGTCATGACTGTAGGATGCAAAGCCTTGTACTCTGTCATGAGACTGTAGGATGCAAAGCCTTGTGCTCTGTCATGAGACTGTAGGATGCAAAGCCTTGTGCTGGGTCATGACTGTAGGATGCAAAGCCTCATGCTGTCATGACTATGCAAAGCCTTGTGCTGGGTCATGACTGTAGGATGCAAAGCCTTGTGCTGGGTCATGACTGTAGGATGCAAAGCCTTGTGCTGGGTCATGACTGTAGATGCAAAGCCTCATGCTGTCATGACTATGCAAAGCCTTGTGCTGGGTCATGACTGTAGGATGCAAAGCCCTGTGCTGTGTCATGACTGTAGGATGCAAAGCCTTGTGCTGGGTCATGACTGTAGGATGCAAAGCCTTGTGCTCTGTCATGACTGTAGGATGCAAAGCCTTGTGCTGGGTCATGACTGTAGGATGCAAAGCCTTGTGCTCTGTCATGACTGTAGGATGCAAAGCCTTGTGCTCTGTCATGACTGTAAGGATGCAAAGCTTCGTGTTGTGTCATGACTGTGGGATGCAAAGCTTCGTGTTGTGTCATGACTGTAGGATGCAAAGCTTCGTGTTGTGTCATGACTGTACATAGAGAACAAAAGTCTCCAATTATGCCAGCATATTGCAGGATGTGGTGAGGAAAGGGTATGAAGTAAGCACTTTTCTTTTTGCTATCAAACTAAAAGTTTGGCTAGTGCAGAGTGCATGAGTTTAATTTTTTATATTTTTACTTTCCTCTTCTGTCTTATCAATTGTCTTGTTCGAGGCAAAGAGTGGCAGTGAGCAAATCAGTCAACAGTTCCAGCAAGTTAACCTTCCTGCTCCTTCAGCAAAAGAACGTATAGTCCCCGTAGTCAGGAGGATGTGGGAATATACAGAGACTGTCCAAGCTTACCTCTCACAGTAGTGAGGAGATGTGGGAATCTACAGAGGCTGTCCAAGCTTACCTCTCACAGTAGTGAGGAGGATGTGGGAATCTACAGAGGCTGTCCAAGCTTACCTCTCACAGTAGTGAGGAGATGTGGGAATCTACAGAGGCTGTCCAAGCTTACCTCTCACAGTAGTGAGGAGGATGTAGGAATCTACAGAGGCTGTCCAAGCTTACCTCTCACAGTAGTGAGGAGGATGTAGGAATCTACAGAGGCTGTCCAAGCTTACCTCTCACAGTAGTGAGGAGGATGTGGGAATCTACAGAGACTGTCCAAGCTTACCTCTCACAGTAGTGAGGAGATGTGGGAATCTACAGAGGCTGTCCAAGCTTACCTCTCACAGTAGTGAGATGTGGGAATCTACAGAGACTGTCCAAGCTTACCTCTCACAGTAGTGAGGAGATGTGGGAATCTACAGAGACTGTCCAAGCTTACCTCTCACAGTAGTGAGGAGGATGTAGGAATCTACAGAGACTGTCCAAGCTTACCTCTCACAGTAGTGAGGAGGATGTAGGAATCTACAGAGGCTGTCTAAGCTTACCTCTCACAGTAGTGAGGAGGATGTAGGAATCTACAGAGGCTGTCCAAGCTTACCTCTCACAGTAGTGAGGAGGATGTAGGAATCTACAGAGACTGTCCCAAGCTTACCTCTCACAGTAGCGAGGAGGATGTAGGAATCTACAGAGGCTGTCCAAGCTTACCTCTCACAGTAGTGAGGAGGATGTAGGAATCTACAGAGACTGTCCCAAGCTTACCTCTCACAGTAGCGAGGAGGATGTAGGAATCTACAGAGGCTGTCCAAGCTTACCTCTCACAGTAGTGAGGAGGATGTGGGAATCTACAGAGGCTGTCCAAGCTTACCTCTCACAGTAGTGAGGAGGATGTAGGAATCTACAGAGACTGTCCCAAGCTTACCTCTCACAGTAGCGAGGAGGATGTAGGAATCTACAGAGGCTGTCCAAGCTTACCTCTCACAGTAGTGAGGAGGATGTGGGAATCTACAGAGGCTGTCCAAGCTTACCTCTACCAGTAGTGAGGAGGATGTGGGAATCTACAGAGGCTGTCCAAGCTTACCTCTCACAGTAGTGAGGAGGATGTAGGAATCTACAGAGGCTGTCCAAGCTTACCTCTCACAGTAGTGAGGAGGATGTAGGAATCTACAGAGGCTGTCCAAGCTTACCTCTCACAGTAGTGAGGAGGATGTAGGAATCTACAGAGGCTGTCCAAGCTTACCTCTCACAGTAGTGAGGAGGATGTAGGAATCTACAGAGGCTGTCCAAGCTTACCTCTCACAGTAGCGAGGAGGATGTAGGAATCTACAGAGGCTGTCCAAGCTTACCTCTCACAGTAGTGAGGAGGATGTGGGAATCTACAGAGGCTGTCCAAGCTTACCTCTCACAGTAGTGAGGAGGATGTAGGAATCTACAGAGACTGTCCCAAGCTTACCTCTCACAGTAGCGAGGAGGATGTAGGAATCTACAGAGGCTGTCCAAGCTTACCTCTCACAGTAGTGAGGAGGATGTGGGAATCTACAGAGGCTGTCCAAGCTTACCTCTACCAGTAGTGAGGAGGATGTGGGAATCTACAGAGGCTGTCCAAGCTTACCTCTCACAGTAGTGAGGAGGATGTAGGAATCTACAGAGGCTGTCCAAGCTTACCTCTCACAGTAGTGAGGAGGATGTAGGAATCTACAGAGGCTGTCCAAGCTTACCTCTCACAGTAGTGAGGAGGATGTAGGAATCTACAGAGGCTGTCCAAGCTTACCTCTCACAGTAGTGAGGAGGATGTAGGAATCTACAGAGGCTGTCCAAGCTTACCTCTCACAGTAGCGAGGAGGATGTAGGAATCTACAGAGGCTGTCCAAGCTTACCTCTCACAGTAGTGAGGAGGATGTGGGAATCTACAGAGGCTGTCCAAGCTTACCTCTCACAGTAGTGAGGAGGATGTAGGAATCTACAGAGACTGTCCCAAGCTTACCTCTCACAGTAGCGAGGAGGATGTAGGAATCTACAGAGGCTGTCCAAGCTTACAGTACCTCTCACAGTAGTGAGGAGGATGTGGGAATCTACAGAGGCTGTCCAAGCTTACCTCTACCAGTAGTGAGGAGGATGTGGGAATCTACAGAGGCTGTCCAAGCTTACCTCTCACAGTAGTGAGGAGGATGTAGGAATCTACAGAGGCTGTCCAAGCTTACCTCTCACAGTAGTGAGGAGGATGTAGGAATCTACAGAGGCTGTCCAAGCTTACCTCTCACAGTAGTGAGGAGGATGTAGGAATCTACAGAGGCTGTCCAAGCTTACCTCTCACAGTAGTGAGGAGGATGTAGGAATCTACAGAGGCTGTCCAAGCTTACCTCTCACAGTAGTGAGGAGGTATTGGATTCTATAGGCCGCTCAAGCCTACCACTCACAAGTAGAGTGAGTGGTTCATCATGCACAGAGAACCCAGTGAGGAAGACTCCCAAGGCTTCCTGAGAACATGGACTGGTAGGCCTCTAACTAGCTAGTTCTGGTTGGTAGCACTTGTAGCCTCCTACTATAGTATGCAACAATGAGAGTGGGCGGAGTCTGCACCATACTTTGGCGCATCAGAGGGGTAGGAAGCATTTTGGGATTGGTCAGGCGAAAGTGTGTGTGGGGGAGGGGGATACACGCACCTTATTGAAAAGAAATATCATGGTAATTGAAAAGAATATATATACCTGGAATAAACCTAGTCTGAAATAAGTTCACAAGTTCCCGAACACTCGGAGTCTGTGCTCAATGTTTCTCACAAATTCATTTGCAATTGCGAGGCGATCCAAAGCTTCTTTGTAAATGTTTAGTGTCATTAGATGATTAAGTCTATCCTATTTCATAGCACTTCGTAAGTATGTTTTTATAGTTATTTCTGGCTTGGTCAAATACCTGGTGGTTTTGTTCCATTCCCTGGCCATTATGTACATTAGTGGTTCTTTCATATGCACTTTCATTCATCTTGCACTGTAGCTATTTACTCAAGATCTCTAAAGGATTGTACTCCACCTATTTTTATAGGTTAGCTATTATTACCTGGTGTTTTTAATCTGGATTATTGTATTACTATGTAACTCGGATAAGACTAAACCAAGTTAGATTATTGGATTAAGGCCTTGTGCAAACATGGCTCTAGTGTACAGCTCAGTTAAAATAAGTTAAACTAGTTATTTACTTTAAAATGGATCATAAATACATTGTCCTGATAATACAAACTCTATTTTACCTTTATTGCTGGTGGTTGAGCCTCATGATTTTTCTAGCACTGTGAATACTAATGCTCCAGTAACATAATACAGTGTCAGTGACCACATGAACAAGGTCACTAGATGCCAAATGATTGGCAGTGCTGAATCAGCTTATAGTCCTGGACTCCTAGTCTAAATTGTGAAAAATGCAAAAAAAATCTCAGACTGTCCTGGACCATGGATGGTTGGCATGTAGCTATGTTTTAGATTTAAAATAATGCCTTGCTACTAAGGCTATATTATAGCTGTGATGCAGTACAGATAAACCTATATAGCTAGCTATAATGCTCGGCTCAATTTTAAATAGATATATACCTCTCATCTCTGCCTTTTCCAAATTTCGTTTTGGAAACTTGTAGAGCCTATTAGGCTGGAATTGGTCAGGAATTTTACTACTCAAGTCACTCGTGGCCATGATCTGCTCGCTATAATACTAAAATAGCACACGCAAAAATGTAGGGGCGTGGTTTGGTGGGCTTCATTTGAATTTTGAAATAAGACAACTGAAGAGAGCTGGCTGGAGAAGAGTCTGAGAGTGCGCTCAGTAAAGATTAGAAAGCTTGATAACTGTAGGTTAGTATTGAAACTTTGGTCCGGCAGATGCCGGGTCTGCCGGACCAGTTCCTAACCCCCTGCCCATGACAACTGTATGTTGGTGCATCTCACGTCAGATTGTCTGCCTGTTGGCACAGCAACATGACTGCTAATGTTGTGTAGTTTTCTGAAGTTTTGCAGCAAGCAGCTCAATGTTAAGGAGCGTGCTAACAATTGACCAGAACCGTGTTAATAACTTCACTGCTCCCATCACCAGAAATATCCAAATACTGATGCACATTAATAGACGAGTTTCCGGCCATAAATGGGTGATTGGATAAGGTGCCTACTTCATGGGGGGCCCAGTTTCTAGGTGCCCAAGTCCGACTTCACGGGGAGCCCCAGCTACCATGTGCAGCTGACATATCCTATTTACTAGGCCTATTATGATTTCAAGTGGGTGTGGCTTCCAGACAGACTACCCATAATAGCAACGTATGATATATCATCAATGAATTACTTCTTTGCTTTGTCCGACAGTGTGGAATGCCCGTCCTAGTACAAACAAAACTTCCTATCACACACGTGCCTTGCATTGGGAGCAGGGAGATGAAGCAAGGACTGACACTTGTAAACCTGTATCATGATGCAACACCAGCTTTGCGTCTCATGGGAGACACCTGATACAGAACAGTTCACTTGGCTCTACGCCTCTCCTCTCCATCTACTAACACACTAATCTGAGGGGCACTCTCGTAAGAAATTAATCATCAATGCAGATTGCACTGAATCCTATCAAGGATGGAAGAGGGATCAATGGGTACGAGGAGCGTGTGATCACTTACGGTTATGTAGATCACGGGATATGCAAGGAGGGCAACAAGTCCTGTCAAGATGGCAAGTGGGAATTCATAATTTGATGGACTCAGTACAAGAATACACTGCCCGACAGAGAAGATGATCTGAAGACAGAGAGCAGATACACCAGTCATAAACACTGCCTGCTCAGCATCACCAAAACTCAACAAAGACTCCTGCAACCTTCAGTACATGCTGTGCAAGTTTCCATGCATCTTCACTGATCTCCTTCAGGTCTATTTCAATGAGCTTACCAAAAAGAGTAATTCCAGTTTCACAACACTCATTAGTATCCGAAATACTCTGAAAATGTCTACAAAACAAACAAACAAACAAACAGAAATATGATCATATAAAATTATTAACTAAGTCTAAGCAACAAGACAACACGCAAACATCACTGCATCCACCTGCTGCACCAACCATCAGTGCATCCACCTGCTGCACCAACCATCACTGCAGCCACCTGCTGCACCAACCATCAGTGCATCCACCTGCTGCACCAACCATCAGTGCATCCACAAGCTTCCCATGCAGCGAAGGACATGACGCCCACACAACACCATGTGGAATTAGTGCAGGCATTACAAAACATGTGCACACATCACTAGCGTCCCCACTTACACCAAGCACGCACGCAAGACTCACAGCTTAAATAGACGACACAAAACAGGTACACACTCACAGCGCATAGTGGGGTTACAGTCCACCAGCACGTAAGTCTTCCAACCAAACTCGGCAAATATAAACAGCGTCAGAGACAGGAACAGAAATGTGAACACGAACAAGAGCAAGACCTGCAAGTGCAAACAAACAGGCCAACAGGACAGTGCTGCTGAGAGCTCTGGCACGGCGTGCAGAGAAAGCATGTGCTGCTGCTCGACACAGCCCACAGCTTAGTGGTGTGCAATATGCTCCACTACATCACACATGCATCAAGTACGGGGGTCTGGGTGAAGTTCTAGTTGGGGGTGGGGAGGGGGGACCAAGGGGGAGGTGGAAAGGGAAGAGAAAATTACTTTTGGAACTCGTCACTTTCTGTATACTTCATTACACGGACTTGTCTTATTCTTTGTTTTTATACGAGTGCCTTGCTTGGTCAGGTATTAGCATGAAGTTCGATTCCTAAAATACATTTATGTTCATGAAAATCGGTTCTTCCCCAGATCAGCAGTTACATCCTTTTAGTGAGTCTGGTCCCTATATTTGGGAAGGCTACTTCCCGTGATTAATGGTTACTTTAATGCAGGGACCTCTGTGGGTGTATATATATATACACTTATATACATATATACACATTATATATACCTAGTATACTACAGGAAGTGTATTCTACAGGAACTGCTGTAATGAGATTCATAAAGTAATAATCCCACAAGCACTAGACCCAATTAGTGGCCTGCAACATTTTATGATGTGGCCATCGCACTGGGCATGCTGGTGAGAGAGGAGTGCAGCTTTCTGCTGATCTTAAGATTGAAGTTCGTGGGCAGCTGCAAGTTAACCAATTTTGTTGTAACTAACCAAACAGGAAGTGGCAAGGTCAGATAGAGGCCAATTGGGTTCTAGTAACTACATCGACTAAAGTATACAGACAGTGTGCAATAGCTCCTTGAAGCTTAATAGAGGAGGTGGGAAATAATAGAGGAACAGCAAACTTAAGTTAAATAATAGAGGAGGAGAATCATAGAGGAACAGCAAACTTAAGTTAAATAATAGAGGTGGGGAATCATAGAGGAACAGCAAACTTAAGTTAAATAATAGAGGTGGAGAATCATAGAGGAACAGCAAACTTAAGTTAAATAATAGAGGTGGAGAATCATAGAGGAACAGCAAACTTAAGTTAAATAATAGAGGTGGAGAATCATAGAGGAACAGCAAACTTAAGTTAAATAATAGAGGTGGAGAATCATAGAGGAACAGCAAACTTATGAGAACTTCTTTAAATGGCTTTAAACTTTCTCAAGTGCCTTTAATTTGCTCATATTGTGTTTATAGCATGACACCTCCTAATCTGGCATTTACATAATGTTGGTGAGTGTGGTAGTATTTACATAATGTTGGTGAGTGTGGTAGTATTTACATAATGTTGGTGAGTGTGGTAGCATTTACATAATGTTGGTGAGTGTGGTAGTATTTACATAATGTTGGTGAGTGTGGTAGTATTTACATAATGTTGGTGAGTGTGGTAGTATTTACATAATGTTGGTGAGTGTGGTAGTATTTACATAATGTTGGTGAGTGTGGTAGTATTTACATAATGTTGGTGAGTGTGGTAGCATTTACATAATGTTGGTGAGTGTGGTAGTATTTACATAATGTTGGTGAGTGTGGTAGCATTTACATAATGTTGGTGAGTGTGGTAGCATTTACATAATGTTGGTAAGTATGGTAGTATTTACATAATGTTGGTGAGTGTGGTAGTATTTACATAATGTTGGTGAGTGTGGTAGTATTTACATAATGTTGGTGAGTGTGGTAGTATTTACATAATGTTGGTGAGTGTGGTAGTATTTACATAATGTTGGTGAGTGTGGTAGTATTTACATAATGTTGGTGAGTGTGGTAGTATTTACATAATGTTGGTGAGTGTGGTAGTATTTACATAATGTTGGTGAGTGTGGTAGTATTTACATAATGTTGGTGAGTGTGGTAGTATTTACACAATGTTGGTGAGTGTGGTAGTATTTACATAATGTTGGTAAGTATGGTAGTATTTACATAATGTTGGTGAGTGTGGTTAGTATTTACATAATGTTGGTGAGTGTGGTAGTATTTACATAATGTTGGTGAGTGTGGTAGTATTTACATAATGTTGGTGAGTGTGGTAGTATTTACATAATGTTGGTGAGCGTGGTAGTATATACATAATGTTGGGGAGTGTGGTAGTATTTACATAATGTTGGTGAGTGTGGTAGCATTTACATAATGTCCAGTGCTTGTGGGATTATTACTTTATGAACTCATTACAACACTTCCTGTAGAATACTAGACACTTCCTGTAGTATACTAGATACATGCGCCATACTTCCTTTGCACTATATACATTATTAGTGACTGCATACATTTGCAAGGGCCAGGTACCCCACCAAAGTAATAGTGCCACAGAGATGGCCGAATCCTCGGAACTGGTACACCTGAATGCATGCGTACGCCATGGAGAGGAAGTTGATGATCATGAAGGTGTAGATTTCAACTATATTCTGACGAGTCAACTACAAACAGAAAGAAAGAAAGAAGTGACAATTATCATCTCTAATTCACTAATGAAGGGTTAGCTAGAGCTATGTAAATAGTCGAGGTAACATGATTTAATAGAATATTAAAGAAGCACGAACAATTATACCACACATAATCTCGTCTGTTTATTAACTGATTGACCCCTTGCGACCCTGAAGGTGCACTCTTGGACATTGTTCACAAAGTAGATTTAACCACTGGTGCAAAAGGCAGACTGTTTAACTGCACAGCCCAGTAGACTGCTGCACCATTTTAAACTAGTCATAGAAGTTCATTTCCGGTTTGACAGGAAGGAGGGGAGGGGAGGAAGGGAGAAAGAACAAAATGGGGGGGAAAGTTGAGGGTTGCAACTGCTCTCAAGAACGGTCTCTTCATGACCTTTCCTGGAAGACCTTCGGAGGAGGAACGCTGCACAGGCATCTATGCGTACCTGGAACCACTCTGAATCCCTGACTCTCCCTTAGGTCTTGAGAGATGATAACTTTGCTGTAAATTTAGTTGTAGACGTAGAGCGACATAGCGCTATATACCTTTTGTTTGCTTGCACCAGCGTATTCATTGTATTTGGATCTTGTTATTTGTAACTATAAATGTTATCCTTAGAGTTTAAAAAAACACGAAAAACACACAAATAAAGTGGGTGGTCAATAATCAGTTAATTATATATTTAAACTGTGTTACACATTGTTAGACTATTAACTTAACTTTAATTAAATACTTACCGCATACACCACTAAGAAAAAGTTGTAGATGACAAGAGCAATGAAGAAGATGGCATATATCTGCTTATCCCGACCAAAGGACTAAATGATAGACAAAGAGAGATGATGAAACAAGGCAACACTTATTTGATGCAATGAGGACTGCCCTCAGCATGTGTGTACATGTCATTCTGGAGGGGCAAGGCATCACTAATTATGGAGCTCCCGAGAGATTGGCATGAAAATAAATAGAGAGCAAGTAAGGAACAAATGATGGGTGTGTGTGCATGTGAGTGAATGTGTGTGTGTGTGTGTGCATGTGTGTGTGTGTGTGCATATGGTGTGTGCATGTGTGTGTTTGTGTGTAATGTGCATGTGTGTAATGTGCACATGTGAGTGTGTGTGTTCGTGCTTTTAGTGAGCATGTGTGTGTGTGTTCGTGTGTATATGTACATGTATGTGTGTATGTGTGTGTGAGTGTGTGTGTGTTCATGGTTTTATGTGCAAGAGGTGGGGGGTGTGGGGGGAGGGAGGGGGTTGTGGGTGTGAAAGAATTACTAGAGGGAATATTTATTGCATCATACATTGTCAACTACATATGTGTGGCTAGATTGTTCTAGAAGGTTCTATCACATGATGGTGGTGGGGGGGGGGGGGGATTTTTGTTCTTGGTGAACACAACAGTTCATGTCTGTTGTTCTCTTGCATTACTAGTGCCTACTGAAGTGCTACCATTAGGTAGTCCTTGTCCGCTTGGTCTGTTACATTTGGTGGCAGTGCTGGGTTAGGTAGGATCTGCGTTGAAAGCAGCCTACTTCATCACTAGCTACTAGCTAGTGTTAGAGAGAGTTGAATGGGAAGCACACTTAGTTGGAGAGAGAAACTTGCCTACAGAACCAAGCAACAGTGAATGAATGAATGAATCTAATGCTTCTGCTGGAGTGATTGTGCCTGCCATGGAAGGAATTGTGAAGTTATTTATGGAGGAATGGAGTAGGAGAGAGGCAGAACGATGAGAACAGACCACACCTAGAGTGCAGACGCACATGGAGGCACTCGTTAGAGTGATAGGAGCACTCTCTACTGCTGGAGGAGCCAAGGCAGCCTCCAGACCTCCAAGTCACATGACCATGGGACAGAGCTATCCAAGTCACATGACCATGGGACAGAGCTATCCAAGTCACATGACCATGGGACAGAGCTATCCGAGTCACATGACCATGGGACAGAGCTATCCAAGTCACATGACCATGGGACAGAGCTATCCAAGTCACATGACCATGGGACAGAGCTATCCAAGTCACATGACCATGGGACAGAGCTATCCGAGTCACGTGACCATGGGACAGAGCTATCCAAGTCACATGACCATGGGACAGAGCTATCCGAGTCACATGACCATGGGACAGAGCCATCCAAGTCACATGACCATGGGACAGAGCCATCCAAGTCACATGAACATGGGACAGAGCCATCCGAGTCACATGACCATGGGACAGAGCCATCCAAGTCACATGACCATGGGACAGAGCCATCCAACTCACATGACCATGGGACAGAGCCATCCAAGTCACATGACCATGGGACAGAGCTATCCAACTCACATGACCATGGGACAGAGCTTTCCAAGTCACATGACCATGGGACAGAGCTATCCAAGTCACGTGACCATGGGACAGAGCTATCCAAGTCACGTGACCATGGGACAGAGCTATCCAAGTCACATGACCATGGGACAGAGCTATCCAAGTCACATGACCATGGGACAGAGCTATCCAAGTCACATGACCATGGGACAGAGCTATCCGAGTCACATGACCATGGGACAGAGCTATCCGAGTCACATGACCATGCTATCCGAGTCACATGACCATGGGACAGAGCTATCAAACTCACATGCCCATGGGACAGAGCTATCCGAGTCACATGACCATGGGACAGAGCCATCCGAGTCACATGACCATGGGACAGAGCTATCCGAGTCACATGACCATGGGACAGAGCTATCCGAGTCACATGACCATGGGACAGAGCTATCCGAGTCACATGACCATGGGACAGAGCTATCCGAGTCACATGACCATGGGACAGAGCTATCCGAGTCACATGACCATGGGACAGAGCTATCCAAGTCACATGACCATGGGACAGAGCTATCCAAGTCACATGACCATGGGACAGAGCTATCCAAGTCACATGACCATGGGACAGAGCTATCCAAGTCACATGACCATGGGACAGAGCTATCCAAGTCACATGACCATGGGACAGAGCTATCCAAGTCACATGACCATGGGACAGAGCTATCCAAGTCACATGACCATGGGACAGAGCTATCCAAGTCCACACAAAAGCCTTCTCACAAGTTTGAAAGATTATTAACAGCCTCTAGAGTTGCCAAGGAGAAATGCGTCTATTACAAGTTTAGCAACTTAATCAACTAGCTGACTCAGCCTTGCCAACAGCAGATTCTAACAAGTATACTCCTGAATGTGAAAGTCGCTATTCTGAAATGCTACAACATCGATGAGGACGAGTATCACCAATGTTTCAGGCATTAATGAGGAAAAGTCGCCAATGTTTCAGGCTCAACGAGAGAAAAGGAGAGCAGTCTTACTCAGAGCTGGCAACAAGGATCATAGACTACCTGCAGAAGTGGGTGAAGGAATGTACCACAGTGGCCCTACTGCAGGAGATGGTGGCGGCTGAGCTGTTCATGAATACTCTGCAAACTGAAGCTCGTACAGTAGGAGAATGGATGCCTAAGACAGTGGCTGAGGCAGCACAGCTCGCAGATAATTACTATCTAACCAGGAGGAAGCCAGTGAGGGTATAGGGGAAGGCTAGGTCGGACAAGCTCCACCAGCAGGTCATTTCAGTTGTGGGAAGTCTGGACATTATTCAAGGGCCTGCAGGGAAGGGGAGCGAGGACATGCCGAGGGGGAGGAGGACGGAGCTGGCTCAGGAAGAGCAGAAAAGGCCCCTCAGAGAGAGAAGCAACTTCCTAAGGCTTCAACTGTGGAATGAAAGGTGATTTTTCAGCAAGGTGTCTGCACAATGCACTTCTCTTCTCTGCAGGAATGAGAAGGAGATGTGCTATGTCTGGAGATTTACAAGTGCGGAGAGCTAGAAGGAAACCTAGTAACCGTCATCTTGGTGGATAGGGTGCTACAGATCCTTGGTGCAGGAACTTAGTCCCGCGGGAGAGGTACCTGGAAGGAGAGGCAGCAACAATGAGATGTGCCCATGGAGGTGTACTTCTCTATCCTATGGCAGAACAAGGTTGGTGGTCAGACAACACTGCAGCTGAATCAAAGAATCTATATATCTCAGTGCCCTTGGCAACCACCAAGATCCCATTGTTTAATGAGCTGCTCAGAAGAACTCACACATCTAAGGTAGACAGTGTCTTGCTGGCAGTAGTGTCAAGAGCAGAGGCCCACGGAACAGACAAATGACAGATAGAGAAGTATACCTCCATGGGCACATCTCATTGTGGCTGCCTCTCCTTCCAGGTACCTCTCCCACGGTAGGGGGTGATGAGGTGAAACCCACAGAAGGGGGTGATGAGGTGACCCAGAGAAGGGAGTGATGAGGTGACCCAGAGAAGGGAGTGATGAGGTGAACTAGAGAAGGAGGTGATGAGGTGACCCAGAGAAGGGAGTGATGAGGTGACCCAGAGAAGGGAGTGATGAGGTGACCCAGAGAAGGGAGTGATGAGGTGACCCAGAGAAGGGAGTGATGAGGTGACCCAGAGAAGGGAGTGATGAGGTGACCCAGAGAAGGGAGTGATGAGGTGACCCAGAGAAGGGAGTGATGAGGTGACCCAGAGAAGGGGGTGATGAGGTGACCCAGAGAAGGGAGTGATGAGGTGACCCAGAGAAGGGAGTGATGAGGTGACCCAGAGAAGGGGGTGATGAGGTGACCCAGAGAAGGGAGTGATGAGGTGACCCAGAGAAGGGAGTGATGAGGTGACCCAGAGAAGGGGGAGATGAGGTGACCCAGAGAAGGGAGTGATGAGGTGACCCAGAGAAGGGAGTGATGAGGTGACCCAGAGAAGGGAGTGATGAGGTGACCCAGAGAAGGGAGTGATGAGGTGACCCAGAGAAGGAGGTGATGAGGTGACCCAGAGAAGGGAGTGATGAGGTGACCCAGAGAAGGGAGTGATGAGGTGACCCAGAGAAGGGGGTGATGAGGTGACCCAGAGAAGGGGGTGATGAGGTGACCCAGAGAAGGGAGTGATGAGGTGACCCAGAGAAGGGAGTGATGAGGTGACCCAGAGAAGGGGGAGATGAGGTGACCCAGAGAAGGGAGTGATGAGGTGACCCAGAGAAGGGAGTGATGAGGTGACCCAGAGAAGGGAGTGATGAGGTGACCCAGAGAAGGGAGTGATGAGGTGACCCAGAGAAGGAGGTGATGAGGTGACCAGAGAAGGGAGTGATGAGGTGACCCAGAGAAGGGAGTGATGAGGTGAAACCAGAGAAGGGGGTGATGAGAAGTATTTAGCATCAGAGACCAATGAGGATAGCACAAATATTGAGGAGAGATTATCACTGATGATGACCTGAGGACTATCAATTCCACAGGGATCCTTTTGGAGAAAGCTTCTGGGAGAAGGGCAAGACAAGGAGTAAGAAACGTGAAGAGAAGCATTCTTTCAGCCCTAGTAGCCTGAGCTGAGGGTAGCACAAGATCTTTCAGCCCTTGTAACCTGAGCTGAGGTTAGCACAAGATGGCGACACTAGCTGCCAATACTGGGGGGGAAAGCGGTGAAGTATGTTGGCGGAGGGAGAGGTTGCTCGGCAGGAAGCTTCTGCCTTCAGCATCACAAAGAAGATGCAATGGAACAGCTCACACCTCACAGGTGCAGGAAGATGGTGTAGAGTTTGCCCATGAGATTCCAGTAGCTGGGTACAGTACTTGACAACAAGACCATGAGAGAATGCTATGTATGTAGGTTCTATTGCTACCATCTACTGGGATGTTAGAGTTCTGCAGAAACTGCACCAGATGCCAGAAGACGACATGCCCAGCAAGCCCCTCCCCCCGCCCCCACCAGATATTGATATGAGCCTTTCAAGAGAGTAGATTCCATTGGTCCCTTGCTCCAAAGTGGGGCAGGACCCAGATATGTGTTGGTGCTGTGTGACTATAGGAGCTGTATTGAAGAGAATCGATGCAGAATGAACTGCAGAGGAGATGATTCTTTTTAATTCCCAGGGCAGGGCCACCACTACAGATACTTAGAGAGGAAGGGAGCCACTTCATCTCCAATTGTACAAGGAATTCATCAGCTGTTATACGTCAAAGCCCGGCATACCACTCCCTATCAGCCACAAATGGCTGGCCTCGTAGATAAAACTCTCAAGGCAATGTTGAGGAAGTGTCCTTGTGAAGAAGGGAACGTATGGGACAAACTAACCCCATACCTTCTGCTGGCCTGCAGGAGGTCCTGCAGGCATCCATTGCATTTTCACCATTTTAACTCTTTTTGTATGGATGAAGTGTTCGTGGTCCTCTCGATATCATTCGTGAGTCTCGGGAATCCTCAGCAACAGTAGTGAGGGTATTCCGCAGGCCATGTCAGAGTTAGTGAAAGTAAATATGGAATATGCTCAGCAAACCTTACAATAAGAAACACTAGAACTTGGGAATTCAGGCCGGGAGGTGCAAAGTGCCCACACACACACACAGCAATGAACTGTTAGCTGAATGGCGGGCACCAGTCTCACTGGCACTGAAAGATCAACACAAGGTTGAACAACGAAGAAAGAGTTGTCGAATCTTCCAAGCTAACGTGTTGAAGGAGTAGAGCGCTCTTGTAGCCACAGCCTACTTCAGCGAGAATAGTACGAGCCGAGAGGCACTGTGCATGACTGCAATGAGGACATTGTCCTGACATGGTAATCTGAGGAACAATTGCGTCCACAACTGCCTGAGGAACTTCACGACATGCTTGATGAGTTCAAGTGTGTTATCAGTGGCACTCCAGGCACGACCAACCTCTCCCAACCTCAACAGGAGATGCATGTCACCACGTTATCGCATTCCCCATGCACACAAGGGAATATTGAGGGGAGAGCTGAAGTCAAAGTTTGAAAGGGGGCTCATAGTGAAGTCCACCAGTGAACAGTCATTGCCTACAGTGCTTGTGAATAATAGTGAAGTCCACCAGTGAACAGCCATTGCCTACAGTGCTTGTGAATAATAGTGAAGTCCACCAGTGAACAGCCATTGCCTACAGTGCTTGTGAATAATAGTGAAGTCCACCAGTGAACAGCCATTGCCTACAGTGCTTGTGAATAATAGTGAAGTCCACCAGTGAACAGTCATTGCCTACAGTGCTTGTGAATAATAGTGAAGTCCACCAGTGAACAGCCATTGCCTACAGTGCTTGTGAATAATAGTGAAGTCCACCAGTGAACAGTCATTGCCTACAGTGCTTGTGAATAATAGTGAAGTCCACCAGTGAACAGTCATTACCTACAGTGCTTGTGAATAATAGTGAAGTCCACCAGTGAACAGCCATTGCCTACAGTGCTTGTGAATAATAGTGAAGTCCACCAGTGAACAGCCATTGCCTACAGTGCTTGTGAATAATAGTGAAGTCCACCAGTGAACAGTCATTGCCTACAGTGCTGGTGAATAATAGTGAAGTCCACCAGTGAACAGTCATTACCTACAGTGCTTGTGAATAATAGTGAAGTCCACCAGTGAACAGCCATTGCCTACAGTGCTTGTGAATAATAGTGAAGTCCACCAGTGAACAGTCATTGCCTACAGTGCTTGTGAATAATAGTGAAGTCCACCAGTGAACAGCCATTGCCTACAGTGCTTGTGAATAATAGTGAAGTCCACCAGTGAACAGCCATTGCCTACAGTGCTGGTGAATAATAGTGAAGTCCACCAGTGAACAGTCATTACCTACAGTGCTTGTGAATAATAGTGAAGTCCACCAGTGAACAGCCATTGCCTACAGTGCTTGTGAATAATAGTGAAGTCCACCAGTGAACAGTCATTGCCTACAGTGCTTGTGAATAATAGTGAAGTCCACCAGTGAACAGTCATTGCCTACAGTGCTTGTGAATAATAGTGAAGTCCACCAGTGAACAGCCATTGCCTACAGTGCTTGTGAATAATAGTGAAGTCCACCAGTGAACAGTCATTACCTACAGTGCTGGTGAATAATAGTGAAGTCCACCAGTGAACAGTCATTACCTACAGTGCTTGTGAATAATAGTGAAGTCCACCAGTGAACAGTCATTACCTACAGTGCTTGTGAATAATAGTGAAGTCCACCAGTGAACAGCCATTGCCTACAGTGCTTGTGAATAATAGTGAAGTCCACCAGTGAACAGTCATTACCTACAGTGCTTGTGAATAATAGTGAAGTCCACCAGTGAACAGTCATTGCCTACAGTGCTTGTGAATAATAGTGAAGTCCACCAGTGAACAGTCATTGCCTACAGTGCTTGTGAATAATAGTGAAGTCCACCAGTGAACAGTCATTGCCTACAGTGCTTGTGAATAATAGTGAAGTCCACCAGTGAACAGTCATTGCCTACAGTGCTTGTGAATAATAGTGAAGTCCACCAGTGAACAGCCATTGCCTACAGTGCTTGTGAATAATAGTGAAGTCCACCAGTGAACAGTCATTACCTACAGTGCTTGTGAATAATAGTGAAGTCCACCAGTGAACAGCCATTGCCTACAGTGCTTGTGAATAATAGTGAAGTCCACCAGTGAACAGTCATTGCCTACAGTGCTTGTGAATAATAGTGAAGTCCACCAGTGAACAGTCATTGCCTACAGTGCTTGTGAATAATAGTGAAGTCCACCAGTGAACAGTCATTGCCTACAGTGCTTGTGAATAATAGTGAAGTCCACCAGTGAACAGTCATTGCCTACAGTGCTTGTGAATAATAGTGAAGTCCACCAGTGAACAGTCATTACCTACAGTGCTTGTGAATAATAGTGAAGTCCACCAGTGAACAGCCATTGCCTACAGTGCTTGTGAATAATAGTGAAGTCTACCAGTGAACAGTCATTGCCTACAGTGCTTGTGAATAATAGTGAAGTCCACCAGTGAACAGCCATTGCCTACAGTGCTTGTGAATAATAGTGAAGTCCACCAGTGAACAGCCATTGCCTACAGTGCTTGTGAATAATAGTGAAGTCCACCAGTGAACAGTCATTGCCTACAGTGCTTGTGAATAATAGTGAAGTCCACCAGTGAACAGCCATTGCCTACAGTGCTTGTGAATAATAGTGAAGTCCACCAGTGAACAGTCATTGCCTACAGTGCTTGTGAATAATAGTGAAGTCCACCAGTGAACAGCCATTGCCTACAGTGCTTGTGAATAATAGTGAAGTCCACCAGTGAACAGTCATTGCCTACAGTGCTTGTGAATAATAGTGAAGTCCACCAGTGAACAGCCATTGCCTACAGTGCTTGTGAATAATAGTGAAGTCCACCAGTGAACAGTCATTGCCTACAGTGCTTGTGAATAATAGTGAAGTCCACCAGTGAACAGCCATTGCCTACAGTGCTTGTGAATAATAGTGAAGTCCACCAGTGAACAGCCATTGCCTACAGTGCTTGTGAATAATAGTGAAGTCCACCAGTGAACAGCCATTGCCTACAGTGCTTGTGAATAATAGTGAAGTCCACCAGTGAACAGTCATTGCCTACAGTGCTTGTGAATAATAGTGAAGTCCACCAGTGAACAGCCATTGCCTACAGTGCTTGTGAATAATAGTGAAGTCCACCAGTGAACAGCCATTGCCTACAGTGCTTGTGAATAATAGTGAAGTCCACCAGTGAACAGCCATTGCCTACAGTGCTTGTGAATAATAGTGAAGTCCACCAGTGAACAGCCATTGCCTACAGTGCTTGTGAATAATAGTGAAGTCCACCAGTGAACAGCCATTGCCTACAGTGCTTGTGAATAATAGTGAAGTCCACCAGTGAACAGTCATTGCCTACAGTGCTTGTGAATAATAGTGAAGTCCACCAGTGAACAGTCATTGCCTACAGTGCTTGTGAATAATAGTGAAGTCCACCAGTGAACAGTCATTGCCTACAGTGCTTGTGAATAATAGTGAAGTCCACCAGTGAACAGTCATTGCCTACAGTGCTTGTGAATAATAGTGAAGTCCACCAGTGAACAGCCATTGCCTACAGTGCTTGTGAATAATAGTGAAGTCCACCAGTGAACAGCCATTGCCTACAGTGCTTGTGAATAATAGTGAAGTCCACCAGTGAACAGTCATTGCCTACAGTGCTTGTGAATAATAGTGAAGTCCACCAGTGAACAGCCATTGCCTACAGTGCTTGTGAATAATAGTGAAGTCCACCAGTGAACAGCCATTGCCTACAGTGCTTGTGAATAATAGTGAAGTCCACCAGTGAACAGTCATTGCCTACAGTGCTTGTGAATAATAGTGAAGTCCACCAGTGAACAGCCATTGCCTACAGTGCTTGTGAATAATAGTGAAGTCCACCAGTGAACAGTCATTACCTACAGTGCTTGTGAATAATAGTGAAGTCCACCAGTGAACAGTCATTGCCTACAGTGCTTGTGAATAATAGTGAAGTCCACCAGTGAACAGTCATTGCCTACAGTGCTTGTGAATAATAGTGAAGTCCACCAGTGAACAGCCATTGCCTACAGTGCTTGTGAATAATAGTGAAGTCCACCAGTGAACAGTCATTGCCTACAGTGCTTGTGAATAATAGTGAAGTCCACCAGTGAACAGCCATTGCCTACAGTGCTTGTGAATAATAGTGAAGTCCACCAGTGAATAGTCATTGCCTACAGTGCTTGTGAATAATAGTGAAGTCCACCAGTGAACAGCCATTGCCTACAGTGCTTGTGAATAATAGTGAAGTCCACCAGTGAACAGTCATTGCCTACAGTGCTTGTGAATAATAGTGAAGTCCACCAGTGAACAGTCATTGCCTACAGTGCTTGTGAATAATAGTGAAGTCCACCAGTGAACAGCCATTGCCTACAGTGCTTGTGAATAATAGTGAAGTCCACCAGTGAACAGTCATTGCCTACAGTGCTTGTGAATAATAGTGAAGTCCACCAGTGAACAGCCATTGCCTACAGTGCTTGTGAATAATAGTGAAGTCCACCAGTGAACAGTCATTGCCTACAGTGCTTGTGAATAATAGTGAAGTCCACCAGTGAACAGCCATTGCCTACAGTGCTTGTGAATAATAGTGAAGTCCACCAGTGAACAGTCATTGCCTACAGTGCTTGTGAATAATAGTGAAGTCCACCAGTGAACAGTCATTGCCTACAGTGCTTGTGAATAATAGTGAAGTCCACCAGTGAACAGTCATTACCTACAGTGCTTGTGAATAATAGTGAAGTCCACCAGTGAACAGCCATTGCCTACAGTGCTTGTGAATAATAGTGAAGTCCACCAGTGAACAGTCATTGCCTACAGTGCTTGTGAATAATAGTGAAGTCCACCAGTGAACAGTCATTACCTACAGTGCTTGTGAATAATAGTGAAGTCCACCAGTGAACAGCCATTGCCTACAGTGCTTGTGAATAATAGTGAAGTCCACCAGTGAACAGTCATTACCTACAGTGCTTGTGAATAATAGTGAAGTCCACCAGTGAACAGTCATTGCCTACAGTGCTTGTGAATAATAGTGAAGTCCACCAGTGAACAGCCATTGCCTACAGTGCTTGTGAATAATAGTGAAGTCCACCAGTGAACAGCCATTGCCTACAGTGCTTGTGAATAATAGTGAAGTCCACCAGTGAACAGTCATTGCCTACAGTGCTTGTGAATAATAGTGAAGTCCACCAGTGAACAGCCATTGCCTACAGTGCTTGTGAATAATAGTGAAGTCCACCAGTGAACAGCCATTGCCTACAGTGCTTGTGAATAATAGTGAAGTCCACCAGTGAACAGCCATTGCCTACAGTGCTTGTGAATAATAGTGAAGTCCACCAGTGAACAGCCATTGCCTACAGTGCTTGTGAATAATAGTGAAGTCCACCAGTGAACAGTCATTGCCTACAGTGCTTGTGAATAATAGTGAAGTCCACCAGTGAACAGTCATTGCCTACAGTGCTTGTGAATAATAGTGAAGTCCACCAGTGAACAGTCATTGCCTACAGTGCTTGTGAATAATAGTGAAGTCCACCAGTGAACAGCCATTGCCTACAGTGCTTGTGAATAATAGTGAAGTCCACTAGTGAACAGCCATTGCCTACAGTGCTTGTGAATAATAGTGAAGTCCACCAGTGAACAGCCATTGCCTACAGTGCTTGTGAATAATAGTGAAGTCCACCAGTGAACAGCCATTGCCTACAGTGCTTGTGAATAATAGTGAAGTCCACCAGTGAACAGTCATTGCCTACAGTGCTTGTGAATAATAGTGAAGTCCACCAGTGAACAGTCATTGCCTACAGTGCTTGTGAATAATAGTGAAGTCCACCAGTGAACAGCCATTGCCTACAGTGCTTGTGAATAATAGTGAAGTCCACCAGTGAACAGCCATTGCCTACAGTGCTTGTGAATAATAGTGAAGTCCACCAGTGAACAGCCATTGCCTACAGTGCTTGTGAATAATAGTGAAGTCCACCAGTGAACAGTCATTGCCTACAGTGCTTGTGAATAATAGTGAAGTCCACCAGTGAACAGTCATTGCCTACAGTGCTTGTGAATAATAGTGAAGTCCACCAGTGAACAGCCATTGCCTACAGTGCTTGTGAATAATAGTGAAGTCCACCAGTGAACAGCCATTGCCTACAGTGCTTGTGAATAATAGTGAAGTCCACCAGTGAACAGCCATTGCCTACAGTGCTTGTGAATAATAGTGAAGTCCACCAGTGAACAGCCATTGCCTACAGTGCTTGTGAATAATAGTGAAGTCCACCAGTGAACAGTCATTACCTACAGTGCTTGTGAATAATAGTGAAGTCCACCAGTGAACAGTCATTGCCTACAGTGCTTGTGAATAATAGTGAAGTCCACCAGTGAACAGTCATTGCCTACAGTGCTTGTGAATAATAGTGAAGTCCACCAGTGAACAGCCATTGCCTACAGTGCTGGTGAATAATAGTGAAGTCCACCAGTGAACAGTCATTGCCTACAGTGCTTGTGAATAATAGTGAAGTCCACCAGTGAACAGTCATTACCTACAGTGCTTGTGAATAATAGTGAAGTCCACCAGTGAACAGTCATTGCCTACAGTGCTTGTGAATAATAGTGAAGTCCACCAGTGAACAGTCATTGCCTACAGTGCTTGTGAATAATAGTGAAGTCCACCAGTGAACAGCCATTGCCTACAGTGCTTGTGAATAATAGTGAAGTCCACCAGTGAACAGTCATTGCCTACAGTGCTTGTGAATAATAGTGAAGTCCACCAGTGAACAGCCATTGCCTACAGTGCTGGTGAATAATAGTGAAGTCCACCAGTGAACAGCCATTGCCTACAGTGCTGGTGAATAATAGTGAAGTCCACCAGTGAACAGCCATTGCCTACAGTGCTTGTGAATAATAGTGAAGTCCACCAGTGAACAGCCATTGCCTACAGTGCTTGTGAATAATAGTGAAGTCCACCAGTGAACAGCCATTGCCTACAGTGCTTGTGAATAATAGTGAAGTCCACCAGTGAACAGTCATTGCCTACAGTGCTTGTGAATAATAGTGAAGTCCACCAGTGAACAGCCATTGCCTACAGTGCTTGTGAATAATAGTGAAGTCCACCAGTGAACAGCCATTGCCTACAGTGCTTGTGAATAATAGTGAAGTCCACCAGTGAACAGCCATTGCCTACAGTGCTTGTGAATAATAGTGAAGTCCACCAGTGAACAGTCATTGCCTACAGTGCTTGTGAATAATAGTGAAGTCCACCAGTGAACAGCCATTGCCTACAGTGCTTGTGAATAATAGTGAAGTCCACCAGTGAACAGTCATTGCCTACAGTGCTGGTGAATAATAGTGAAGTCCACCAGTGAACAGCCATTGCCTACAGTGCTTGTGAATAATAGTGAAGTCCACCAGTGAACAGTCATTACCTACAGTGCTTGTGAATAATAGTGAAGTCCACCAGTGAATAGTCATTGCCTACAGTGCTTGTGAATAATAGTGAAGTCCACCAGTGAACAGCCATTGCCTACAGTGCTTGTGAATAATAGTGAAGTCCACCAGTGAACAGCCATTGCCTACAGTGCTTGTGAATAATAGTGAAGTCCACCAGTGAACAGTCATTGCCTACAGTGCTTGTGAATAATAGTGAAGTCCACCAGTGAACAGTCATTACCTACAGTGCTTGTGAATAATAGTGAAGTCCACCAGTGAACAGTCATTACCTACAGTGCTTGTGAATAATAGTGAAGTCCACCAGTGAACAGTCATTGCCTACAGTGCTTGTGAATAATAGTGAAGTCCACCAGTGAACAGTCATTACCTACAGTGCTTGTGAATAATAGTGAAGTCCACCAGTGAACAGCCATTGCCTACAGTGCTTGTGAATAATAGTGAAGTCCACCAGTGAACAGTCATTGCCTACAGTGCTTGTGAATAATAGTGAAGTCCACCAGTGAACAGCCATTGCCTACAGTGCTTGTGAATAATAGTGAAGTCCACCAGTGAACAGCCATTGCCTACAGTGCTTGTGAATAATAGTGAAGTCCACCAGTGAACAGTCATTGCCTACAGTGCTTGTGAATAATAGTGAAGTCCACCAGTGAACAGTCATTGCCTACAGTGCTTGTGAATAATAGTGAAGTCCACCAGTGAACAGCCATTGCCTACAGTGCTTGTGAATAATAGTGAAGTCCACCAGTGAACAGCCATTGCCTACAGTGCTTGTGAATAATAGTGAAGTCCACCAGTGAACAGTCATTGCCTACAGTGCTTGTGAATAATAGTGAAGTCCACCAGTGAACAGTCATTGCCTACAGTGCTTGTGAATAATAGTGAAGTCCACCAGTGAACAGCCATTGCCTACAGTGCTTGTGAATAATAGTGAAGTCCACCAGTGAACAGTCATTGCCTACAGTGCTTGTGAATAATAGTGAAGTCCACCAGTGAACAGCCATTGCCTACAGTGCTTGTGAATAATAGTGAAGTCCACCAGTGAACAGTCATTGCCTACAGTGCTTGTGAATAATAGTGAAGTCCACCAGTGAACAGCCATTGCCTACAGTGCTTGTGAATAATAGTGAAGTCCACCAGTGAACAGTCATTGCCTACAGTGCTTGTGAATAATAGTGAAGTCCACCAGTGAACAGCCATTGCCTACAGTGCTTGTGAATAATAGTGAAGTCCACCAGTGAACAGTCATTGCCTACAGTGCTTGTGAATAATAGTGAAGTCCACCAGTGAACAGTCATTGCCTACAGTGCTTGTGAATAATAGTGAAGTCCACCAGTGAACAGTCATTGCCTACAGTGCTTGTGAATAATAGTGAAGTCCACCAGTGAACAGCCATTGCCTACAGTGCTTGTGAATAATAGTGAAGTCCACCAGTGAACAGTCATTGCCTACAGTGCTTGTGAATAATAGTGAAGTCCACCAGTGAACAGCCATTGCCTACAGTGCTTGTGAATAATAGTGAAGTCCACCAGTGAACAGTCATTGCCTACAGTGCTTGTGAATAATAGTGAAGTCCACCAGTGAACAGCCATTGCCTACAGTGCTGGTGAATAATAGTGAAGTCCACCAGTGAACAGCCATTGCCTACAGTGCTGGTGAATAATAGTGAAGTCCACCAGTGAACAGCCATTGCCTACAGTGCTTGTGAATAATAGTGAAGTCCACCAGTGAACAGTCATTGCCTACAGTGCTGGTGAATAATAGTGAAGTCCACCAGTGAACAGCCATTGCCTACAGTGCTTGTGAATAATAGTGAAGTCCACCAGTGAACAGTCATTGCCTACAGTGCTTGTGAATAATAGTGAAGTCCACCAGTGAACAGTCATTGCCTACAGTGCTGGTGAATAATAGTGAAGTCCACCAGTGAACAGCCATTACCTACAGTGCTTGTGAATAATAGTGAAGTCCACCAGTGAACAGTCATTGCCTACAGTGCTTGTGAATAATAGTGAAGTCCACCAGTGAACAGCCATTGCCTACAGTGCTTGTGAATAATAGTGAAGTCCACCAGTGAACAGCCATTGCCTACAGTGCTTGTGAATAATAGTGAAGTCCACCAGTGAACAGTCATTGCCTACAGTGCTTGTGAATAATAGTGAAGTCCACCAGTGAACAGTCATTGCCTACAGTGCTTGTGAATAATAGTGAAGTCCACCAGTGAACAGCCATTGCCTACAGTGCTTGTGAATAATAGTGAAGTCCACCAGTGAACAGTCATTACCTACAGTGCTTGTGAATAATAGTGAAGTCCACCAGTGAACAGTCATTGCCTACAGTGCTTGTGAATAATAGTGAAGTCCACCAGTGAACAGTCATTGCCTACAGTGCTTGTGAATAATAGTGAAGTCCACCAGTGAACAGCCATTGCCTACAGTGCTTGTGAATAATAGTGAAGTCCACCAGTGAACAGTCATTGCCTACAGTGCTTGTGAATAATAGTGAAGTCCACCAGTGAACAGTCATTACCTACAGTGCTTGTGAATAATAGTGAAGTCCACCAGTGAACAGTCATTGCCTACAGTGCTTGTGAATAATAGTGAAGTCCACCAGTGAACAGCCATTACCTACAGTGCTTGTGAATAATAGTGAAGTCCACCAGTGAACAGCCATTACCTACAGTGCTTGTGAATAATAGTGAAGTCCACCAGTGAACAGCCATTGCCTACAGTGCTTGTGAATAATAGTGAAGTCCACCAGTGAACAGTCATTACCTACAGTGCTTGTGAATAATAGTGAAGTCCACCAGTGAACAGCCATTGCCTACAGTGCTTGTGAATAATAGTGAAGTCCACCAGTGAACAGCCATTACCTACAGTGCTTGTGAATAATAGTGAAGTCCACCAGTGAACAGCCATTGCCTACAGTGCTTGTGAATAATAGTGACATCTATAATTTCTATTTTTGCGTTTCATTTGTCTATCGACTCTTTCCATTCCCTCACATATATTGCCATTGCTGCAGGAGCTTCGTTCTCTTTTACTTGCGTAGTTAGAGGCCACAATGTGTACCGTACTACATGGACTCCTAGAATCAGTGAAGTAGCTGCAATGGCTTCAGAACGTGACAATCCTCAAGACAGGTCCAGTGTAGCTTCCTCTGCTCTGGCTAGATTCTGTTCTGCAGTGTTTTACTCCTCAGGACTTGCTTCATCAACAGAAAAGCTTGAAGCTCAACATTGGAGTCAAAACTTGAGTCCACCATTGTAGCCGCTGCTGCTGCTGATGCAGGGGAGCAACTGCAACAACTTTCTGTAGCCGTCCTGGTCCTCTTTTCACCACCTTAGGTTTTGGTAGCTAGCTTGGCTTCCAAGTGAATACCAGAGGATTATCTTTGGGAAACACAGCGAAGAAGTTATTCAGGCTCATCTAGAGGTATCTAACCATCTGTTGGAGTCTGGAACTGCAGCCCTATCAATTCCGAGTCGAACTTCAAGCAGGAAAGAAAAATGGCGATGCAGTTTCTCTCTCTCTCTAGAGGAGTGGGTGAAAGATCAAGTTCATTACTAGAGGGTGTGTTTATCATTCATAATGTTTCCACACTGCAAGTGTGGGGTTAGAGTAATCCATCACATGATTCCTATCACAAGATAGCGGAGAACTTTTGTTTTGGGCTGAACAGATACAGATAGCAGCTCATGTTTGTTGCTTGTATTACTAATGTAATTAGGCCTAAGCACTGAAGCCCTAACTAGCTGGTCGGCTTGGCCTGTCACATCGACAGATAGTGAGGAGTGAATAATGATAATCGGTATGTGCACGTGTGTGTGTGTGTGTGTACTCGGAGGAGAGAGAGAGAGCATTAATGCAGCTCACTTTAGGCTTCGGACTACAACTCTCCAAGAAACAAGCTAACACACACCAAAATGACATGGGAAAAACTTTCCCCAAGGTTCTAAGAACTATGGGACACCCCCCACAGGATGACATGCATTATTACTGCATCCTACCATTGTCCTGAATGTTAACGTACTGGAATAGTTGAGTTATCCGGTATAACAATGGTGGTATTCAATTGGTTGCTCAAACTCTCCTGCAAACACTCCACATACCCATCTAGCTTGCCATTTCCAAGAATGACAATAGCAATCTGAATTCCAGTCACCACGACACCTACAGAATTATCATTTGTCAGTTACTAAATATTAAATATGCTAGTCACCACGACACCTACACAATTATCATTTGTCAGTTACTAAATATTAAATATGCTAGTCACCACGACACCTACACAATTATCATTTGTCAGTCACTAAATATTAAATATGCCAGTCAGTCACCACAACACCTACACAATTATCATTTGTCAGTCACTGAATATTAAATATTCCAGTCACCACGACACCTACACAATTATCATTTGTCAGTTACTAAATATTAAATATGCCAGTCAGTCACCACAACACCTACACAATTATCATTTGTCAGTCACTAAATATTAAATATTCCAGTCAGTCACCATGATACCTACACAACTATCATTTGTCAGTTTAATACTAAATATTAAATATTCCACTCACCACGATAACTGATAACTATACACAATTATCATTTGTCAGTCACTAAATATTAAATATGCCAAACAAACAATTACTCAACCTCATCAAAGAAACAGTAAATACATAATTAAATACACGACACACACACTAAAATAATCATAAAATAATGCAATGACTTTTTCGATAATCAACTTAAATTTGCATTATTCCTGACGAAGGCTAGAGCATCTACCCAAACTTGGAGTGAACAAGTTCAAGTTGATGAGTGAAAAAGTCATTGCATCTTCTTTATGGTTTGCTGAGAAAATTTAAAAAAAATTTTTTTTAACTCTTCAAGAAGATCCTGTAAGAGGCTTACCAGCCAATACTCCAGAGACATAACAGTGCTTATTTGCAGAGACATAACAGTGCTTATTTGCAGAGATATAACAGTGCTTATTTGCAGAGATATAACAGTGCTTATTTGCAGAGATATTGCAGAGATATAACAGTGCTTATTTGCAGAGATATAACAGTGCTTATTTGCAGAGATATTGCAGAGATATAACAGTGCTTATTTGCAGTTGCAGAGATATAACAGTGCTTATTTGCAGAGACATAACAGTGCTTATTTGCAGAGATATAGATATAACAGTGCTTATTTGCAGAGATATTGCAGAGATATAACAGTGCTTATTTGCAGAGATATAACAGTGCTTATTTGCAGATATAACAGTGCTTATTTGCAGAGATATAACAGTGCTTATTTGCAGAGACATAACAGTGCTTATTTGCAGAGATATAACAGTGCTTATTTGCAGAGACATAACAGTGCTTATTTGCAGAGATATAACAGTGCTTATTTGCAGAGACATAACAGTGCTTATTTGCAGAGATATAACAGTGCTTATTTATTTGCAGAGATATAACAGTGCTTATTTGCAGAGATATAACAGTGCTTATTTGCAGAGACATAACAGTGCTTATTTGCAGAGATATAACAGTGCTTATTTGCAGAGATATAACAGTGCTTATTTGCAGAGATATAACAGTGCTTATTTGCAGAGATATAACAGTGCTTATTTGCAGAGACATAACAGTGCTTATTTGCAGAGATATAACAGTGCTTATTTGCAGAGACATAACAGTGCTTATTTGCAGAGATATAACAGTGCTTATTTGCAGAGACATAACAGTGCTTATTTGCAGAGATATAACAGTGCTTATTTATTTGCAGAGATATAACAGTGCTTATTTGCAGAGATATAACAGTGCTTATTTGCAGAGATATAACAGTGCTTATTTGCAGAGATATAACAGTGCTTATTTGCAGAGATATGCAGAGATATAACAGTGCTTATTTGACAATGAACGCATACAAATAGTTCCAGGCTGTTGGAATTAACCAAGTATGCTCATACTTGGAGATACAATATGGAAACTTGAGCACGCACAGACACACACACACACACACACACACACACACACTTGTTGAGTCCAGTCAGCCTTCACAACAGATGAAATAATCAATGGATATTTCAACACACCAGTCCAGGAAAGATAATAAGCACTAATATAAAGTTGTCTGACTTCCATTTTTTCTTCACTATTTCCACGCACACGTATGCATGCACATACATACATACAACACACACACACACACACAGAGAGAGAGAGAGAGAGAGAGACACAAGCTACTACACTTCATGGGATGTCACACATTATCATCTAAAACTCTGCTATTGGGTGTGGACCTCGTCAAGAACAGCACAGCCATCACAGGAGTATAACACAGTATGTGACTACTGTGTTGGTATTGATACCAAGGCAATGCTATAAAACCACTCGGTCACTTGACTGTAATTCACACATGCACAGTGCGAGGTGACGAAGTTAAATGTAAGGCATGCATATTTATAGACATGAACCAAACAGCAGTGAGGACAGGTGCAGTGCAGCTCATGGCAGGAGAAATAAGCAGAGCAACATGAACCAAACAGCAGTGAGGACAGGTGCAGTGCAGCTCATGGCAGGAGAAATAAGCAGAGCAACATGAACCAAACAGCAGTGAGGACAGGTGCCGTGCAGCTCATGCCAGTAGAAATAAGCAGAGCAACATGAACCAAACAGCAGTGAGGACAGGTGCAGTGCAGCTCATGGCAGGAGAAATAAGCAGAGCAACATGAACCAAACAGCAGTGAGGACAGGTGCAGTGCAGCTCATGGTAGGAGAAATAAGCAGAGCAACATGAACCAAACAGCAGTGAGGACAGGTGCAGTGCAGCTCATGGCAGGAGATGAAATTGGGACTTCATTTTCTACTTCACACATCATATGATTATAAGATGAAAGATACAAAAAAATATCATTTTTCAGTGAATTCTTTAGCACAGATCGGCAAAGGGAAGATGGCTGTAATTTTGAAGAGAGTGACAGCTTCTATACTAACCTCAGATAGGTTATTAAAGTGGAGATTATATAATATAAGGACCATGTGGTCATTATTCTGAGAGTTCCCAGCCAAGAATGGAATAGTTGAAGGATTGAGGACATTCAGAGTCAAACCTTACAGCACGCATCTCCAAAGACAGGCAGAGGTGAGTGCAGGGATTGAGGATTCTAAAACTCAGAGGTGAACAGCTGCAGATACCTCTGAGCAAAGAGACAAATGGAAGGTCCAAGGGCATGACAAAGTCAGGTGTCAGCTGTAGAGACCCAGGTTCACCTATTCCACCAGAAACTTTCAGAGCAAAGTTACTAAAGCTTCGGACATTGGTACTGTACAGTCCTACTGAACTTCCACTCAGACAGTTCCACACCACACCGTGTATATAGTCAGACTAAAACCTGGACCAGACTACATGGACCAAGGTCTAGGGCTGGAGGTGCATAGGTAGACTAGGGCTAGGTCTACAGGCAGGACTGGAGTTACAGATAGACCCAGTGCTAGCCCTAACCCTAGCTATAGCCAAAGCCCTAGCCCCATCCTTAGACCTAGCCCTAGCTACACTGGTCAATAACTTGAGTCCTCCGAGCACCAGCCCTAGCCCTTTAGTCGGATCTGTTTCTGAGACACACAGCACCTATCAGCAGCTATAGAGCTCCTCTGTCAACAACAGCTGCTGCCTATTCCACTCCACTCAGCACAAGTGTGTATCTCTGAATGCATGATGTACTGTATGTGCACCACAACTGGCCACATTACGGGCACTGTTCTTCAAAATTGTACATTCAGTGATTTCTGCAGACTACTGAAGATCGGTTTTTGGCCA
>JAQNBH010000005.1:19037599-19181518 GCA_028752905.1 Cladorhizidae sp. MBARI D1340-BT2 | reverse complement strand
CTTGTGAATAATAGTGAAGTCCACCAGTGAACAGCCATTGCCTACAGTGCTTGTGAATAATAGTGAAGTCCACCAGTGAACAGTCATTGCCTACAGTGCTTGTGAATAATAGTGAAGTCCACCAGTGAACAGTCATTACCTACAGTGCTTGTGAATAATAGTGAAGTCCACCAGTGAACAGCCATTGCCTACAGTGCTTGTGAATAATAGTGAAGTCCACCAGTGAACAGTCATTACCTACAGTGCTTGTGAATAATAGTGAAGTCCACCAGTGAACAGTCATTGCCTACAGTGCTTGTGAATAATAGTGAAGTCCACCAGTGAACAGCCATTGCCTACAGTGCTTGTGAATAATAGTGAAGTCCACCAGTGAACAGCCATTGCCTACAGTGCTTGTGAATAATAGTGAAGTCCACCAGTGAACAGTCATTGCCTACAGTGCTTGTGAATAATAGTGAAGTCCACCAGTGAACAGCCATTGCCTACAGTGCTTGTGAATAATAGTGAAGTCCACCAGTGAACAGCCATTGCCTACAGTGCTTGTGAATAATAGTGAAGTCCACCAGTGAACAGCCATTGCCTACAGTGCTTGTGAATAATAGTGAAGTCCACCAGTGAACAGCCATTGCCTACAGTGCTTGTGAATAATAGTGAAGTCCACCAGTGAACAGTCATTGCCTACAGTGCTTGTGAATAATAGTGAAGTCCACCAGTGAACAGTCATTGCCTACAGTGCTTGTGAATAATAGTGAAGTCCACCAGTGAACAGTCATTGCCTACAGTGCTTGTGAATAATAGTGAAGTCCACCAGTGAACAGCCATTGCCTACAGTGCTTGTGAATAATAGTGAAGTCCACTAGTGAACAGCCATTGCCTACAGTGCTTGTGAATAATAGTGAAGTCCACCAGTGAACAGCCATTGCCTACAGTGCTTGTGAATAATAGTGAAGTCCACCAGTGAACAGCCATTGCCTACAGTGCTTGTGAATAATAGTGAAGTCCACCAGTGAACAGTCATTGCCTACAGTGCTTGTGAATAATAGTGAAGTCCACCAGTGAACAGTCATTGCCTACAGTGCTTGTGAATAATAGTGAAGTCCACCAGTGAACAGCCATTGCCTACAGTGCTTGTGAATAATAGTGAAGTCCACCAGTGAACAGCCATTGCCTACAGTGCTTGTGAATAATAGTGAAGTCCACCAGTGAACAGCCATTGCCTACAGTGCTTGTGAATAATAGTGAAGTCCACCAGTGAACAGTCATTGCCTACAGTGCTTGTGAATAATAGTGAAGTCCACCAGTGAACAGTCATTGCCTACAGTGCTTGTGAATAATAGTGAAGTCCACCAGTGAACAGCCATTGCCTACAGTGCTTGTGAATAATAGTGAAGTCCACCAGTGAACAGCCATTGCCTACAGTGCTTGTGAATAATAGTGAAGTCCACCAGTGAACAGCCATTGCCTACAGTGCTTGTGAATAATAGTGAAGTCCACCAGTGAACAGCCATTGCCTACAGTGCTTGTGAATAATAGTGAAGTCCACCAGTGAACAGTCATTACCTACAGTGCTTGTGAATAATAGTGAAGTCCACCAGTGAACAGTCATTGCCTACAGTGCTTGTGAATAATAGTGAAGTCCACCAGTGAACAGTCATTGCCTACAGTGCTTGTGAATAATAGTGAAGTCCACCAGTGAACAGCCATTGCCTACAGTGCTTGTGAATAATAGTGAAGTCCACCAGTGAACAGTCATTGCCTACAGTGCTTGTGAATAATAGTGAAGTCCACCAGTGAACAGTCATTACCTACAGTGCTTGTGAATAATAGTGAAGTCCACCAGTGAACAGTCATTGCCTACAGTGCTTGTGAATAATAGTGAAGTCCACCAGTGAACAGTCATTGCCTACAGTGCTTGTGAATAATAGTGAAGTCCACCAGTGAACAGCCATTGCCTACAGTGCTTGTGAATAATAGTGAAGTCCACCAGTGAACAGTCATTGCCTACAGTGCTTGTGAATAATAGTGAAGTCCACCAGTGAACAGCCATTGCCTACAGTGCTGGTGAATAATAGTGAAGTCCACCAGTGAACAGCCATTGCCTACAGTGCTGGTGAATAATAGTGAAGTCCACCAGTGAACAGCCATTGCCTACAGTGCTTGTGAATAATAGTGAAGTCCACCAGTGAACAGCCATTGCCTACAGTGCTTGTGAATAATAGTGAAGTCCACCAGTGAACAGCCATTGCCTACAGTGCTTGTGAATAATAGTGAAGTCCACCAGTGAACAGTCATTGCCTACAGTGCTTGTGAATAATAGTGAAGTCCACCAGTGAACAGCCATTGCCTACAGTGCTTGTGAATAATAGTGAAGTCCACCAGTGAACAGCCATTGCCTACAGTGCTTGTGAATAATAGTGAAGTCCACCAGTGAACAGCCATTGCCTACAGTGCTTGTGAATAATAGTGAAGTCCACCAGTGAACAGTCATTGCCTACAGTGCTTGTGAATAATAGTGAAGTCCACCAGTGAACAGCCATTGCCTACAGTGCTTGTGAATAATAGTGAAGTCCACCAGTGAACAGTCATTGCCTACAGTGCTGGTGAATAATAGTGAAGTCCACCAGTGAACAGCCATTGCCTACAGTGCTTGTGAATAATAGTGAAGTCCACCAGTGAACAGTCATTACCTACAGTGCTTGTGAATAATAGTGAAGTCCACCAGTGAATAGTCATTGCCTACAGTGCTTGTGAATAATAGTGAAGTCCACCAGTGAACAGCCATTGCCTACAGTGCTTGTGAATAATAGTGAAGTCCACCAGTGAACAGCCATTGCCTACAGTGCTTGTGAATAATAGTGAAGTCCACCAGTGAACAGTCATTGCCTACAGTGCTTGTGAATAATAGTGAAGTCCACCAGTGAACAGTCATTACCTACAGTGCTTGTGAATAATAGTGAAGTCCACCAGTGAACAGTCATTACCTACAGTGCTTGTGAATAATAGTGAAGTCCACCAGTGAACAGTCATTGCCTACAGTGCTTGTGAATAATAGTGAAGTCCACCAGTGAACAGTCATTACCTACAGTGCTTGTGAATAATAGTGAAGTCCACCAGTGAACAGCCATTGCCTACAGTGCTTGTGAATAATAGTGAAGTCCACCAGTGAACAGTCATTGCCTACAGTGCTTGTGAATAATAGTGAAGTCCACCAGTGAACAGCCATTGCCTACAGTGCTTGTGAATAATAGTGAAGTCCACCAGTGAACAGCCATTGCCTACAGTGCTTGTGAATAATAGTGAAGTCCACCAGTGAACAGTCATTGCCTACAGTGCTTGTGAATAATAGTGAAGTCCACCAGTGAACAGTCATTGCCTACAGTGCTTGTGAATAATAGTGAAGTCCACCAGTGAACAGCCATTGCCTACAGTGCTTGTGAATAATAGTGAAGTCCACCAGTGAACAGCCATTGCCTACAGTGCTTGTGAATAATAGTGAAGTCACCAGTGAACAGTCATTGCCTACAGTGCTTGTGAATAATAGTGAAGTCCACCAGTGAACAGTCATTGCCTACAGTGCTTGTGAATAATAGTGAAGTCCACCAGTGAACAGCCATTGCCTACAGTGCTTGTGAATAATAGTGAAGTCCACCAGTGAACAGTCATTGCCTACAGTGCTTGTGAATAATAGTGAAGTCCACCAGTGAACAGCCATTGCCTACAGTGCTTGTGAATAATAGTGAAGTCCACCAGTGAACAGTCATTGCCTACAGTGCTTGTGAATAATAGTGAAGTCCACCAGTGAACAGCCATTGCCTACAGTGCTTGTGAATAATAGTGAAGTCCACCAGTGAACAGTCATTGCCTACAGTGCTTGTGAATAATAGTGAAGTCCACCAGTGAACAGCCATTGCCTACAGTGCTTGTGAATAATAGTGAAGTCCACCAGTGAACAGTCATTGCCTACAGTGCTTGTGAATAATAGTGAAGTCCACCAGTGAACAGTCATTGCCTACAGTGCTTGTGAATAATAGTGAAGTCCACCAGTGAACAGTCATTGCCTACAGTGCTTGTGAATAATAGTGAAGTCCACCAGTGAACAGCCATTGCCTACAGTGCTTGTGAATAATAGTGAAGTCCACCAGTGAACAGTCATTGCCTACAGTGCTTGTGAATAATAGTGAAGTCCACCAGTGAACAGCCATTGCCTACAGTGCTTGTGAATAATAGTGAAGTCCACCAGTGAACAGTCATTGCCTACAGTGCTTGTGAATAATAGTGAAGTCCACCAGTGAACAGCCATTGCCTACAGTGCTGGTGAATAATAGTGAAGTCCACCAGTGAACAGCCATTGCCTACAGTGCTGGTGAATAATAGTGAAGTCCACCAGTGAACAGCCATTGCCTACAGTGCTTGTGAATAATAGTGAAGTCCACCAGTGAACAGTCATTGCCTACAGTGCTGGTGAATAATAGTGAAGTCCACCAGTGAACAGCCATTGCCTACAGTGCTTGTGAATAATAGTGAAGTCCACCAGTGAACAGTCATTGCCTACAGTGCTTGTGAATAATAGTGAAGTCCACCAGTGAACAGTCATTGCCTACAGTGCTGGTGAATAATAGTGAAGTCCACCAGTGAACAGCCATTACCTACAGTGCTTGTGAATAATAGTGAAGTCCACCAGTGAACAGTCATTGCCTACAGTGCTTGTGAATAATAGTGAAGTCCACCAGTGAACAGCCATTGCCTACAGTGCTTGTGAATAATAGTGAAGTCCACCAGTGAACAGCCATTGCCTACAGTGCTTGTGAATAATAGTGAAGTCCACCAGTGAACAGTCATTGCCTACAGTGCTTGTGAATAATAGTGAAGTCCACCAGTGAACAGTCATTGCCTACAGTGCTTGTGAATAATAGTGAAGTCCACCAGTGAACAGCCATTGCCTACAGTGCTTGTGAATAATAGTGAAGTCCACCAGTGAACAGTCATTACCTACAGTGCTTGTGAATAATAGTGAAGTCCACCAGTGAACAGTCATTGCCTACAGTGCTTGTGAATAATAGTGAAGTCCACCAGTGAACAGTCATTGCCTACAGTGCTTGTGAATAATAGTGAAGTCCACCAGTGAACAGCCATTGCCTACAGTGCTTGTGAATAATAGTGAAGTCCACCAGTGAACAGTCATTGCCTACAGTGCTTGTGAATAATAGTGAAGTCCACCAGTGAACAGTCATTACCTACAGTGCTTGTGAATAATAGTGAAGTCCACCAGTGAACAGTCATTGCCTACAGTGCTTGTGAATAATAGTGAAGTCCACCAGTGAACAGCCATTACCTACAGTGCTTGTGAATAATAGTGAAGTCCACCAGTGAACAGCCATTACCTACAGTGCTTGTGAATAATAGTGAAGTCCACCAGTGAACAGCCATTGCCTACAGTGCTTGTGAATAATAGTGAAGTCCACCAGTGAACAGTCATTACCTACAGTGCTTGTGAATAATAGTGAAGTCCACCAGTGAACAGCCATTGCCTACAGTGCTTGTGAATAATAGTGAAGTCCACCAGTGAACAGCCATTACCTACAGTGCTTGTGAATAATAGTGAAGTCCACCAGTGAACAGCCATTGCCTACAGTGCTTGTGAATAATAGTGACATCTATAATTTCTATTTTTGCGTTTCATTTGTCTATCGACTCTTTCCATTCCCTCACATATATTGCCATTGCTGCAGGAGCTTCGTTCTCTTTTACTTGCGTAGTTAGAGGCCACAATGTGTACCGTACTACATGGACTCCTAGAATCAGTGAAGTAGCTGCAATGGCTTCAGAACGTGACAATCCTCAAGACAGGTCCAGTGTAGCTTCCTCTGCTCTGGCTAGATTCTGTTCTGCAGTGTTTTACTCCTCAGGACTTGCTTCATCAACAGAAAAGCTTGAAGCTCAACATTGGAGTCAAAACTTGAGTCCACCATTGTAGCCGCTGCTGCTGCTGATGCAGGGGAGCAACTGCAACAACTTTCTGTAGCCGTCCTGGTCCTCTTTTCACCACCTTAGGTTTTGGTAGCTAGCTTGGCTTCCAAGTGAATACCAGAGGATTATCTTTGGGAAACACAGCGAAGAAGTTATTCAGGCTCATCTAGAGGTATCTAACCATCTGTTGGAGTCTGGAACTGCAGCCCTATCAATTCCGAGTCGAACTTCAAGCAGGAAAGAAAAATGGCGATGCAGTTTCTCTCTCTCTCTAGAGGAGTGGGTGAAAGATCAAGTTCATTACTAGAGGGTGTGTTTATCATTCATAATGTTTCCACACTGCAAGTGTGGGGTTAGAGTAATCCATCACATGATTCCTATCACAAGATAGCGGAGAACTTTTGTTTTGGGCTGAACAGATACAGATAGCAGCTCATGTTTGTTGCTTGTATTACTAATGTAATTAGGCCTAAGCACTGAAGCCCTAACTAGCTGGTCGGCTTGGCCTGTCACATCGACAGATAGTGAGGAGTGAATAATGATAATCGGTATGTGCACGTGTGTGTGTGTGTGTGTACTCGGAGGAGAGAGAGAGAGCATTAATGCAGCTCACTTTAGGCTTCGGACTACAACTCTCCAAGAAACAAGCTAACACACACCAAAATGACATGGGAAAAACTTTCCCCAAGGTTCTAAGAACTATGGGACACCCCCCACAGGATGACATGCATTATTACTGCATCCTACCATTGTCCTGAATGTTAACGTACTGGAATAGTTGAGTTATCCGGTATAACAATGGTGGTATTCAATTGGTTGCTCAAACTCTCCTGCAAACACTCCACATACCCATCTAGCTTGCCATTTCCAAGAATGACAATAGCAATCTGAATTCCAGTCACCACGACACCTACAGAATTATCATTTGTCAGTTACTAAATATTAAATATGCTAGTCACCACGACACCTACACAATTATCATTTGTCAGTTACTAAATATTAAATATGCTAGTCACCACGACACCTACACAATTATCATTTGTCAGTCACTAAATATTAAATATGCCAGTCAGTCACCACAACACCTACACAATTATCATTTGTCAGTCACTGAATATTAAATATTCCAGTCACCACGACACCTACACAATTATCATTTGTCAGTTACTAAATATTAAATATGCCAGTCAGTCACCACAACACCTACACAATTATCATTTGTCAGTCACTAAATATTAAATATTCCAGTCAGTCACCATGATACCTACACAACTATCATTTGTCAGTTTAATACTAAATATTAAATATTCCACTCACCACGATAACTGATAACTATACACAATTATCATTTGTCAGTCACTAAATATTAAATATGCCAAACAAACAATTACTCAACCTCATCAAAGAAACAGTAAATACATAATTAAATACACGACACACACACTAAAATAATCATAAAATAATGCAATGACTTTTTCGATAATCAACTTAAATTTGCATTATTCCTGACGAAGGCTAGAGCATCTACCCAAACTTGGAGTGAACAAGTTCAAGTTGATGAGTGAAAAAGTCATTGCATCTTCTTTATGGTTTGCTGAGAAAATTTAAAAAAAATTTTTTTTAACTCTTCAAGAAGATCCTGTAAGAGGCTTACCAGCCAATACTCCAGAGACATAACAGTGCTTATTTGCAGAGACATAACAGTGCTTATTTGCAGAGATATAACAGTGCTTATTTGCAGAGATATAACAGTGCTTATTTGCAGAGATATTGCAGAGATATAACAGTGCTTATTTGCAGAGATATAACAGTGCTTATTTGCAGAGATATTGCAGAGATATAACAGTGCTTATTTGCAGTTGCAGAGATATAACAGTGCTTATTTGCAGAGACATAACAGTGCTTATTTGCAGAGATATAGATATAACAGTGCTTATTTGCAGAGATATTGCAGAGATATAACAGTGCTTATTTGCAGAGATATAACAGTGCTTATTTGCAGATATAACAGTGCTTATTTGCAGAGATATAACAGTGCTTATTTGCAGAGACATAACAGTGCTTATTTGCAGAGATATAACAGTGCTTATTTGCAGAGACATAACAGTGCTTATTTGCAGAGATATAACAGTGCTTATTTGCAGAGACATAACAGTGCTTATTTGCAGAGATATAACAGTGCTTATTTATTTGCAGAGATATAACAGTGCTTATTTGCAGAGATATAACAGTGCTTATTTGCAGAGACATAACAGTGCTTATTTGCAGAGATATAACAGTGCTTATTTGCAGAGATATAACAGTGCTTATTTGCAGAGATATAACAGTGCTTATTTGCAGAGATATAACAGTGCTTATTTGCAGAGACATAACAGTGCTTATTTGCAGAGATATAACAGTGCTTATTTGCAGAGACATAACAGTGCTTATTTGCAGAGATATAACAGTGCTTATTTGCAGAGACATAACAGTGCTTATTTGCAGAGATATAACAGTGCTTATTTATTTGCAGAGATATAACAGTGCTTATTTGCAGAGATATAACAGTGCTTATTTGCAGAGATATAACAGTGCTTATTTGCAGAGATATAACAGTGCTTATTTGCAGAGATATGCAGAGATATAACAGTGCTTATTTGACAATGAACGCATACAAATAGTTCCAGGCTGTTGGAATTAACCAAGTATGCTCATACTTGGAGATACAATATGGAAACTTGAGCACGCACAGACACACACACACACACACACACACACACACACTTGTTGAGTCCAGTCAGCCTTCACAACAGATGAAATAATCAATGGATATTTCAACACACCAGTCCAGGAAAGATAATAAGCACTAATATAAAGTTGTCTGACTTCCATTTTTTCTTCACTATTTCCACGCACACGTATGCATGCACATACATACATACAACACACACACACACACACAGAGAGAGAGAGAGAGAGAGAGACACAAGCTACTACACTTCATGGGATGTCACACATTATCATCTAAAACTCTGCTATTGGGTGTGGACCTCGTCAAGAACAGCACAGCCATCACAGGAGTATAACACAGTATGTGACTACTGTGTTGGTATTGATACCAAGGCAATGCTATAAAACCACTCGGTCACTTGACTGTAATTCACACATGCACAGTGCGAGGTGACGAAGTTAAATGTAAGGCATGCATATTTATAGACATGAACCAAACAGCAGTGAGGACAGGTGCAGTGCAGCTCATGGCAGGAGAAATAAGCAGAGCAACATGAACCAAACAGCAGTGAGGACAGGTGCAGTGCAGCTCATGGCAGGAGAAATAAGCAGAGCAACATGAACCAAACAGCAGTGAGGACAGGTGCCGTGCAGCTCATGCCAGTAGAAATAAGCAGAGCAACATGAACCAAACAGCAGTGAGGACAGGTGCAGTGCAGCTCATGGCAGGAGAAATAAGCAGAGCAACATGAACCAAACAGCAGTGAGGACAGGTGCAGTGCAGCTCATGGTAGGAGAAATAAGCAGAGCAACATGAACCAAACAGCAGTGAGGACAGGTGCAGTGCAGCTCATGGCAGGAGATGAAATTGGGACTTCATTTTCTACTTCACACATCATATGATTATAAGATGAAAGATACAAAAAAATATCATTTTTCAGTGAATTCTTTAGCACAGATCGGCAAAGGGAAGATGGCTGTAATTTTGAAGAGAGTGACAGCTTCTATACTAACCTCAGATAGGTTATTAAAGTGGAGATTATATAATATAAGGACCATGTGGTCATTATTCTGAGAGTTCCCAGCCAAGAATGGAATAGTTGAAGGATTGAGGACATTCAGAGTCAAACCTTACAGCACGCATCTCCAAAGACAGGCAGAGGTGAGTGCAGGGATTGAGGATTCTAAAACTCAGAGGTGAACAGCTGCAGATACCTCTGAGCAAAGAGACAAATGGAAGGTCCAAGGGCATGACAAAGTCAGGTGTCAGCTGTAGAGACCCAGGTTCACCTATTCCACCAGAAACTTTCAGAGCAAAGTTACTAAAGCTTCGGACATTGGTACTGTACAGTCCTACTGAACTTCCACTCAGACAGTTCCACACCACACCGTGTATATAGTCAGACTAAAACCTGGACCAGACTACATGGACCAAGGTCTAGGGCTGGAGGTGCATAGGTAGACTAGGGCTAGGTCTACAGGCAGGACTGGAGTTACAGATAGACCCAGTGCTAGCCCTAACCCTAGCTATAGCCAAAGCCCTAGCCCCATCCTTAGACCTAGCCCTAGCTACACTGGTCAATAACTTGAGTCCTCCGAGCACCAGCCCTAGCCCTTTAGTCGGATCTGTTTCTGAGACACACAGCACCTATCAGCAGCTATAGAGCTCCTCTGTCAACAACAGCTGCTGCCTATTCCACTCCACTCAGCACAAGTGTGTATCTCTGAATGCATGATGTACTGTATGTGCACCACAACTGGCCACATTACGGGCACTGTTCTTCAAAATTGTACATTCAGTGATTTCTGCAGACTACTGAAGATCGGTTTTTGGCCAACCTTTCGACTGAATGCTTCGGTTGAAATGGCCAAAAAACCCAAAGGCTGGTTGAAAGACTACTCTTCGGTATTCTATCGTTGCTGTTGATTCAGTCTTCATGCTCACACGCCAGGCAGTTGTTGGAGTGGGTAAGATCCCTAATACTGATTGTTGAAGCAGCCACTCATGGCCGTCAGCACCTAACTACCGCTTAGGAATGCTCTCGTGCCAGGTCAACAAAGATGTTGTTGTTGCTGCTTCAGTCTTCAGGGTCACTCCCCAGGCAGTTGTCGGAGAAGCCACTCATGACCATCAAGCACCTACTACTGCTCAGGAATGCCCTCTGCCACTAGGAATTCGGTCGTGGGATAACGTTGTTGATATCCTGATAATATTTACGTTAGTAAAATAATTATAAAAATACCAAACCAACAACAAAGTATACATGATGGTCATTTTAACATTGCTTACTGCAAAATGAACTTCAGAGGATTTACACTATTAATCAACAACGTCATAATTCTGGGATCACCGTAAGAGGAAAAAATTAAAATATTTACATAAATTGCTTGCGATGGTTGAAGGCCTGAGGTCCTCGTAATTTGAGACTACTTGAGTCTGGGACAGTAGTATCTATCCTCGCGACGGCTAGCTTGTGGTGTGTTTAGCTGAAGATCCTCTCAAGTGCAACTGTCACATGGAAACTTCAATTCTCCTCAATGGGCATCGAATCTAATTAACCTTTGATTGATTTAACCGAACTTTGCAATAAAAAAATTCCACGCACTTCTAAGGGATAAACAGAATCCATAACACTTTTTCAGTGTCACTATATTTGGTGTTTAAATAAAGTATTTCCGGTGTACGGTGTTGGTGTGCTTTATACTCCAATGCTATTTATAGCCTTTCACTACTTATAGCCTTACACTACTTATACCCTTACACTACTTATATACTTACACTACTTATAGCCTTACACTACTTATAGCCTTACACTACTTATATACTTACACTACTTATAGCCTTACACTACTTATAGACCTACACTACTTATAGCCTTACACTACTTATACCCTTACACTACTTATATACTTACACTACTTATAGCCTTACACTACTTATAGCCTTACACTACTTATAGCCTTACACTACTTATATACTTACACTACTTATATACTTACACTACTTATATACTTACACTACTTATAGACCTACACTACTTATAGCCTTACACTACTTATTTACATACACTACTTATAGACCTACGCCTTACACTACTTATAGCCTTACACTACTTATATACTTACAGCCTTACACTACTTATAGCCTTACACTACTTATATACTTACACTACTTATAGCCTTACACTACTTATAGCCTTACACTACTTATATACTTACACTACTTATAGCCTTACACTACTTATATACTTACACTACTTATAGCCTTACACTACTTATAGCCTTACACTACTTATAGCCTTACACTACTTATAGCCTTACACTACTTATATACTTACACTACTTATAGCCTTAAACTACTTATAGCCTTACACTACTTATATACTTACACTACTTATATACTTACACTACTTATATACTTACACTACTTATAGCCTTACACTACTTATAGCCTTACACTACTTATAGCCTTACACTACTTATAGCCTTACACTACTTATAGCCTTACACTACTTATAGCCTTACACTACTTATAGCCTTACACTACTTATAGCCTTACACTACTTATAGCCTTACACTACTTATAGCCTTACACTACTTATAGCCTTACACTACTTATATACTTACACTACTTATAGCCTTACACTACTTATACCCTTACACTACTTATATACTTACACTACTTATAGCCTTACACTACTTATAGCCTTACACTACTTATATACTTACACTACTTATATACTTACACTACTTATAGCCTTACACTACTTATAGCCTTACACTACTTATAGCCTTACACTACTTATACCCTTACACTACTTATATACTTACACTACTTATAGCCTTACACTACTTATAGCCTTACACTACTTATATACTTACACTACTTATATACTTACACTACTTATAGCCTTACACTACTTATAGCCTTACACTACTTATAGCCTTACACTACTTAATAGACTTACACTACTTATATACTTATACTACTTATAGCCTTACACTACTTATAACTTATAGCTACTTATAGCCTTACACTACTTAGAGCTCTACACTACTTAGAGCCTTACACTGGCAGTGTCTGTAAATTAAACATAAAAAGAGGTGCTAAACAACCTCCAGATTGCCCTAGATAAGGACAGAGTCATGTACAGCATTGTAGGTTTGTACATCAGACCCCTCCCCATTTTTAAGAACATGGGGCATGCTCAAGAAATTTTGTGTGCATTATGGAACTGTTTCTACTCTTTTGTTTCTACTCTTTAAATGACAGAAAACGGCTTTTGGTGAGAAATCTCCCCTTTTTAACGGAGTGTGGTGTGTGTGGGTGTGTGTGCGTCTCTGGTATGTGGGCTTAGCACACACATAGACCCACACTAGCCATAGGTGCTCATATTTGGAAGGGAGTAGCACAGCCAATCAGTCGCCTCACGCAAGTAATGTAGCAGGGGACCAATGTGATTGGTCGCTCTAATCACGCACCTGTGTTTTGTTAACGATTTCGAGGGACAAAGAGCACATGTGCGTTACCAGAGTGGCAATGTCCTGTGACCATATGGATTGCATGCAAGTGGTGAGGGGGAGGCTGTTGTGAATGTTCCCACCAGGATTAACTAGCCATGTTTGAGGGATGACTTGTCCATATGGGGGAGCTGTTGTGAACGATCCCACCAGGATTAACTAGCCATGTTTGAGGGATGACTTGCCCACACAGGGGAGGCTGTTGTGAACGATCCCACCAGGATTAACTAGCCATGTTTGAGGGATGACTTGTCCATATGGGGGAGCTGTTGGTTAACTAGCCAATCTGTTTCAGACATCAATTGTCTAGTTGGAGCACTCGCTAATTACAAGGGGCATACTTGAGAAGAACATTAAACACCGGATTTTATATTTTTTCCTGCCATGTTTATGAGACTGCTAGGTCATAAAAAATTTATTTCCGGTTTGAGGGGGGTGAGCGAGCATTTTTTTTAATTTTATTATTTTTTTTTTTAATGGCTGACAATTGCAACTGCTGTCCAGAATGGCCTCTTCCTGGCTTCTACTGCTGTTTCTGGAAGCCCTTCTCAGAGGAAAGTTTCACAGGCATCTATGGAATCATCCTGAAAAGGAGGTGTTCCTGGATGAATTTCTTTGGTGTAAGTTTTGTTGTAGACTCAGAACGATGGAACACTGCATAGCTTTTGTTTGCTTACCTCAACGGAGCTGACCAAACTACACCCGGCATTCTATTCACGTGAAATATTTCTAAAATAAAGTTATTGTACAAAATTCTCAGTTGACACAAATAAAGTGGGGGGGAGGGAGGGGGGGGGGAGCAATTCCTTAAAGAACACAGACTGGAACCAGTTTTAGTCCACCTGCCCCCCCCCCTCCATTCATATGTGTATTACCTACACCACGTGGCTGACACAGCATTGGCATGCTAAAGTTGAATTTTTTGTTCCCAAGATACATGATATGAAGAATCTCTACTCTATTTTTTTAAAGCAAACAGAAATCAATAGTTTGTACCAAATCATCTGCAGCAGGATGTAAGAATTCATGCACCCCTGAAGGGAAAAAAAACAGGAGAAAAATGCTAAGCCTTCCAAGGCACCTCCTATTTACATGGACCTGGTACGAAGTTATGCAGGAGAAAGAAACAAAGAAAGATTGAACCTTGAAGAACAGTTTGATGGTTTTGTTGGTTCTTTCTTCTGTCGCAGCAGAGGATTCAATACGAGTTTGGGGAGGTATAGCAGCCATACCTAGCTACACCCAGCCATGCCTAGCTATAACCAGCCATGCCTAGCTACAACCAGCCATACCTAGCTACAACCAGCCATACCTAGCTACAACCAGCCATACCTAGCTACAACCAGCCATGCCTAGCTACAACCAGCCATGCCTAGCTACAACCAGCCATACCTAGCTACAACCAGCCATACCTAGCTACAACCAGCCATGCCTAGCCATACCTAGCTACAACCAGCCATATCTAGCTACAACCAGCCATACCTAGCTACAACCAGCCATACCTAGCTACAACCAGCCATGCCTAGCTACAACCAGCCATGCCTAGCTACAACCAGCCATGCCTAGCTACAACCAGCCATACCTGGCTACAACCAGCCATGCCTAGCTACAACCAGCCATACCTAGCTACAACCAGCCATACCTGGCTACAACCAGCCATACCTAGCTACACCCAGCCCAACCAGCCATACCTGGCTACAACCAGCCGTACCTAGCTACAACCAGCCATGCCTAGCTACAACCAGCCATACCTGGCTACAACCAGCCATACCTAGCTACAACCAGCCATACCTGGCTACAACCAGCCATGCCTAGCCACAACCAGCCGTACCTAGCTACAACCAGCCATACAACCAGCCATGCCTAGCTACACCCAGCCATACCTAGCTACAACCAGCCGTACCTAGCTACACCCAGCCATGCCTGGCTACAACCAGCCATACCTGGCTACAACCAGCCATACCTAGCTACAACCAGCCGTACCTAGCTACACCCAGCCATACCTGGCTACAACCAGCCATACCTAGCTACAACCAGCCATACCTAGCTACAACCAGCCATACCTAGCTACAACTGTTCCAGGTTATGAGATACATTTTTATGACATGTTGGGTGCCTGGCATTAAAAAAAAAATGGTCAAACAAATATACACCATTATCTGGCCCTAACAATATTTCGCTCACCCTAACGTGTTATGCAGATAAGGATTATGTGTTCCGTTTACAAGCATGTGGAGATAAAATAGTGGGGTAATAATGGCTAACCTTGAAGAAAAGCAGACGTAAGGAAAACCCAAGATGTGGAAGAAAGACCACAACAGCTGAACAGATCCTTTCGCTTTACTCTCCTCGGTAACATTTTCTTGTACTGGTCAATGTCTGGAAACCCTAAGGGACTTAAAACTTCCAGCAACAAGTTCTTTTTGTTCTTAGAGGTAGAACCTTCACCCCGGTCTCTACTTTCTGGAAATTCTTTAGCAGTGGCCATTCTTATCTAGTAACGCTTTAGCGGTCTGCTGGCTGCAAGTCTTGTTATTATCTATTATCCCCCCCTCTTACTCCTCCTCCCCCTTCCCCCCTCCTCCCTTTCGTTCCCACAACGCGGGACATTGTGACGCCAAATCCAAGCACCGCCTCCCAATTTGGGGAGATCACCACGTGGCAATAATATGGCTTCCTGTACTTATGGGAAACTTTCGAAAAGGAAGTTTGGTAAGAAGAAACGTAAGAGCTGCTGGGTAGTCTAATTAACAAAAGGTGATTAAAGATATTCTCTTTACAATACTTACTTAGATCATTCAGAGCTGGTTGGTGTGAGAAGTTCATATACTTGGTTGGCTACATTATGATATAGAATTGGATGACTTCACTTGATATAAAATGATCTGCTAGAGTGGTGCTACAAAATTTATTTAGAGGAGTAAGAATTGGCTACAAAATGTTTTCACTGTTCTCCCTGTAATTGCTATGTATGTGACATCTTTTTTCCTACAAACAGTTTCCAGATTACTGATTATATTACTTTCTCAGCAACCACTATTTAACCATTCTTTTTATGGGACCACTTCATGACTTATTTTGATATTCCTTGCTCCTTTCATTTCACATGTCCACATTCCAAATGCTTGTCTACGCCACTTCCATCCCTTTAATTATAGCTATATTCACAACATAACTATTACACCAGGCTGCCGGTATTTATTACTGGTATGCCTTCAGTACATCTGAATATGTGTCGTCCCTTGTCCATCTTCCATAGAATTTCATCTGATCAAATATAATTAAATTAAACTAAATAAAAACAACCTATTTTGCCTGACCAATGTTAATTTGCTTCCTGTCCCCCTGACATAGCAGCAGGTTGCAGATGTTTGTGCTGATATTAGGAATAATTGTGTTAGCTCCCCCATAAAGAACCCCATTATTTGCTCTGCATAGTCAGATCCACCGATTGCTACAATACTAGTGAGGGTCTGGGGCAACTGCTTTTCTTTTGACGACCTCCACTCCACCCCTCAAGAAACTTATGTGTGCTAATTGAGTGTTTGACAACTGCATATTTGCTGGTTTTAATCATACTTTTAATAGCCAGATCACTGATAAATACTTACAAGCTTTAGTGGGCAAGGTGTTCTCAGACGTAATGTGAAGAAGATGTATGTTAGTGCTAGGAAGGAGTTCAGCACTGTTTTTGAGGGACTATTGAGCTATTCTGGATGGATAAGTGGCAAGACTAACCATTTTCTGCTCTGCTGTTAACAGCAGTGACAGTTTAATTTGTATTAGCCCTGTCCTTTATTGAAAGAAAATTACAAATATGACAGCAAGGAAGGAATCACGACCAAACTCGGAAGAATTGATGTATAGAACATCTGAAGATGAAGCCGTTTGCATGCTCCATTTGTAGATCATCTATATAGTTGTGACTGAAATGTCCATTGTCATGATGGATAAGTGAGTGGAGAGTAGGAGATGAAGAGTTTGTAAAAGTGCAAGTCAGTGATATAGAAGAAAATGAGAAAAAAGGTTGAGAAGGAATGTGAGGTGGGATGGACAGTTGGACTTCTCACATTTCAGTGCTGAGCTGATGTACAGTGCCTTTTTCTCTAGCCATTCCAGTCTCCTGGCCTGGTCTAAGATGGTCGCTTCCTCCCACAAGGTAGGGTCCATTGTCTTACACATATTCTGCAATTGCAGACTTTTCTTTCGCATACTTTTTACGTGTATCTTGGAACATTTCAGTAGAGATATATAGGTTATCTAATGATTTTATGATATTTTAGAAGTTGGGTGAGGATGTTATATGCCTGGAGGATTCTCTAACTGAGAGGTCTGAAGTAACACTCCTGGCCCTCCAGCAGAAGCATCCCAACAAACATCCAGATTCTATGAATCCACCTTACTAGATATACCTGTGCAGTGTTGAAGGTGTCTGGGAAAGAAGTGGCTGAGTCAATTCTGTTCTTTCCCAGGGGTTCTTCTGGTGGACCTGATGGTCTGCACCCCCAGAACTTGAAGGTGTATCTTCAGGGGAGGGATGTGAGCAGTTCCTTAGTGTCGTGTCTGATTTTATGAACCTGATCCTGGAAGGCTGTCTCAGTGCATCCGGGGCTACACTAGCTGCACTGGAGGGTGGTGAGGCCTATTGCTGTAGGTTGTGTACTTCCTTGGCTAGCTGCCAAACGTGCTTGGAAATCTGTGGGGAAATTGCTTACTCCTTGGCAGCTGATGCATGTGGTGCAGAGGCAATCGCAATTCTACTAGGATTTATGTTCAGAATTTGACAGATGATATGGTTATTTTCAGTTAGATTTCAAGAATGCTGTTCAATTCAGTCTGGAGAGATAAGATGCTTGAGAGTGTTGGTAGGCTAGTTCCTGTTCTCCTCCCTTTTGTTCTCTCAGCATACTCAGAGTCATCCAATTTGTTGTGGGGGGATAACATGCTCAGATTGGAAGAATGAGTACAGCATGATGGAACCATTGGGGGCTCCTCAGAAATTATTCTGGAAGGAATTGAGTTAGTTGAGGAGTTGGTGAGTGATTAGGTTTGGAGTTGAATCTTGCCAAATCAGAGCTAGTAGCTATATATATAGCCCTTACAGCAGGAACAAAACTGCTACAGCATACGATGTGTATGATGTCACCTTGCATGTTCCCCTTTGGGAAATGATGTTGCTGTTGATAGTATGATCTTATAGGAGGTGAACCTTTTGAAGGTTATAGAGGAAATGCTGGAATACCCTTGTTGATTCCCTGCTTTGGGCGTCATTCCTAAGCTGCTGTACCACTTCATACTGCACTGTGTTTTCTGCCAAAGCAAACTACAGGATTATGATGACACCCAAAGGGAGAGAGTTAGTTCTATTACCACTGACTGTTTTGATGTCCTAGACTCACCATGGATCCAAGCAAGCCTCCTCAATCAAGTTTGGTGTTTGAGAATTAGGTGTGTAGCAGAGGTGGGCCCTTCTGCTTCCACCAATAGCTCATCTGCTCTGATTCACCATGTTCTACTGCTCTGATTTCAATTCCTTTTTCTAAACAATGCTCTATCCATTTGGAAGCAGAGCCATATGACTTTATCCATCCACCCAGGCAGCCCTTCACTGGAAGACATGGGATTGATACAAAATATGTGCTATGGTGGATGCTCTGTTGGATTCAGAGATGAGATTTCTCAAGGCTTCTGGCTATGTCATGCCCCAAAGCAGGTGCATGGGTAAGTACTCTCTCAATATCTCTGGGTTTTTGCATGGAGACAAGTTGGTGCATATTTCAGTGGGCCTTTGATTGGGAACACCTATTTCTCATCCACATACATGACATCACTGTATATAGTACAGTGTTGATTGCTGGGCCAGACATGATCTAACTGCAACATCAGGGATGGTCTCATTCTCGATATGCCTCCATCAATGACATCATCCCCATAGGTCGCTAACATATTCTGGGACCTCTAGACTGGAGCCTAATCTCTTGCGCTGTGATGAGGAAAGACTTGAACAGAGGGAAAATGCTGCAGCATGAGGCACCTTGGGTACATCTCCAGCTCTGTGACTCTGGTTATTAAAAAAAAATGTGGAGTGGTTTACTAGTAACATTAAGTTTTATCTTATTTTCTATAATTATTTTTTTATTGAATTATTGAATAACTACACACATATATACAATGTCACGAATATAGTAAACTAATCGTTGTTGTTGTTATTATAATTATTATTATATTACTAATTTCCCCCTCGTATCTGCTGCTCTCTCTCGTGTACATTGCATGTGGTCTCACCACATGGTGGATAGCTAGCTAAGTATCAGCCTCATGTGAGTCTTGGATTATTCCTGATGAAGACTAGCCAAAATGTTAAGAGAAAAATTTAAGTTGATTATTGAGAATGCAGGAATTGAATTAAAATATACACTGACACACAACATAATCATTTGCTCTGTTTTGTACATGCAAGGCATAGACTACTTATTGTATTTTGTGTGATGGCCTTTGCATAATAAGAGAAAGCATGTTTTCAGAAACAGTTGGGAAAAACTTTATATGTTCCTTATCCTGTTGGCAAAGAATTCCTTCAAATAAACTGGGCTTTGATTTTAGTGGAGAAAGTCCAATCTTTCAAATCTCAACTGGCTCTTTCAGACCTTAGCCAGTCCTGTTATACCTAGCAAGCAAGCTGTAACAAATAAGCAAGAAAGTTAATTAAATACATGTTGATCACAGAAAATAAGAGTTATTTATGTCTGTGTGTCTGATCAAATACTCACATTTCTTGGAAAACATTGATTTGTTAGTATATATGTAAAGTAGACTTCTCAGAGTTGGGGCCAGGAATAAATAATAAAATATATGCCGACACATAACATAATTATTTGGTGGTGAACGTGGTACAAGATGCGTGCATGGTATGTTCTAAGGATGAAGAATCCTCGGAGGAAGGTTCAAGTTGATTGGCTGTGAAGGGTCTTGTGGGGGTTGGTTTCACCAAAGATGTGTTGGCATGTCTGAGGAGGATATTAAGAGTTTAGGTGAGAAAAAATGGGTTTGTAGTCAATGTTTTGGGAGTTTGGATGGAGCAAGTGTGGGAAAAGGAGAAGTTCATGTTGAAGGTAAAGTGTGTTGATACGAAGAACCGGAAAGAGGTACAAGAAAGAGTAATGAATAGTGTAGTATGATGTTTTAGTGATAAGGTTATGTTAAGGAAGCAGGATTTAATAGAGAAAATTAAGGAGGAGTAGGAGTATTGGGACGAGAGAGATGGTGGTGGGCTAGTAGATACTAATGTCACCAACACTGTGCATGTATTGACGAGGGATATGTTAAAGAAGTTGGAACATAGAGGAGTGGTGATGTGTGGATTAATATGAAATTGATGCAAATGGGTGATGTGCTGGCTAATGTTCTGTTGAGGGTGGAAGTATTGGAAAAGCAAGTAGAGCATAAACAGAAGTCTTGGGGAGGAAGTTAGAACAGGTGATGGCGTATGTTAATAAAGGTGCTAAAGAAACAATGGTAGGGGCTCTCGCACAGACCAAGATAAATGATGGGTGGAGCTTGGAGGACAAGGTTGCTGTTAAAGGGGATACGGAGCAGATGGTCATCAGAAGTTCTGTGTCTGAAGAAGGAGGGAACAGTCATGGGGGTTGTAGAGGAAGTGGATAAGTAAGATAAAACAGAGAAGGCGGTAAAAGAAATAGGACAAGCAAAGTTGATGAAGGATAGAGGCAATATATATGAGGATATTACGAAGAGGGAAGAAGAAAATTTTCAGGAGGTCTTGAGCAAACTGGTAGGGAGGCCAATTATCATGAGAAAGAGAGGAAGATACAAGAGGAGGAAAGAGAGTCTGGGGGGATATGGAGTGTATATGGTGCAGGGGGTGAATCGGCAGTGGCAAATGAAGAGTCTCCAGCATGTGAAACAGCAGGAGAAGGCACACAGGGAAAGAAGTCGGAATGCAAAAGGGTGGTGGGGAGAGGGGGGAGAGTGGATGGAGGCAAAGTCAAGGGGAATATTGTATCCACTGTGACTTGGTGCATGTGGGCTGTTAGGGGGAGACTCGCTGGTGGACAACAACACACAGAGGGGGGTGGAGAGAGGCAAGAACCATTAGGTGGGGGAGCACCGGGAGGGGATTCATCCAGGGAACGAGCACCTGCTGGCCAAATAAAAGATGTCCATGATCACAAATCCAAGCTGTGAGTGCAAAAAGTATGTTAAGGAGGGTGGGAGTTGGGAGAGGGACCAAAGATAGGGAAACTGGGTGGTTGAGTGTGGTGTTTGTTAATTGTAGAGGATGGTGGTCAAGGGAGGTAGATTTGAAGGTAGTGTTGGGAACGAAGAAGTTTGATATGCTGGGATTAGCGGAGACATTTTTGCAGAAGGAGGACGAGGTGAGCGTGGCCGGATATGAGTGGTACGGTAGGAATAGAGAGGGTAGGTGGGAGTTCTGGTGCATGAGAGTTTGGATTCAAGGGTGAGGAATTCAAGAGAAGGTTTGTTGTGGGTGGAGTTGAGCGGAGCGGGGATAAGAAAAACTATGGTAGGGGTAGTGTATGTGAACCCAGAAGGAGTGAGAGTGGAGAGACAGAGGGTTTGTTCGAGGTATTGCAGGAGGATGTGGTAAAGTATGAAGAGAAAGGTTTCGATGTTGTTATGATGGGGGATTTCAACGCAAAGATTGGATTAGGAGTGGAGGACAACCTAAACAGTAATGGAAGGTGGTTGTTGGAGTTGGTTGGGGCTGGAGGTCTGGTTGTGGGGAATGAGTTGCTGTGCTGTGAAGGCAGGTGGACGTGGGAATGTGGGGAGAGAAAGTCGGTCATAGACTATGTTGTTTAGTGAGGACGTGGATGTAGCTAGCATGGTAATTGAGGACTCAGGCAAGCTGGATGTGGGGTCGGACCATAACATTATTTGGGGAGAACTTGTGTGTGGTAGGAGAGAGGTACCAGTGAGAAGAGAGCGACATAAATGGAGAGTTGACAATAGGCTAGACTGGGTGGAGTATCAGGAGGCAGTGTTCATGGGGTGGGAAGAGGAGGTGAGAGAGCTTGAGAAGAGTTGGGAGGAAACATAGTTGAAGAGATGTGGGGTAGGTAAGGAGAAAGCTTTGGCTGCAGCGGAGAAAGGAATTGGAAGGAAGGTTACAGACAGGTCAGAGGGATGGTGGTCAGAGGATGTGGGAGTGGTTAATTAGTGTTAGGAAGGAGAAATGTAAGAGGCTAAGGGAAGCCAAGAAGAGAAGGCAGGGCAAGGGATGACTATAGAGAAGCAAGAAAGGAAGTGAAAAAGACTATTAGGAAAGAGAAGAAGGAATTGACTATAAAGAAGATTAGAGAGCAGGGTGGAACTAGTCGTAAGCTGTTTTGGAACGATTTAAGAGCAAAGAGGAAGGAGGGAAGGATAAAAGGAGTGGAAGATGATGAGGGAAGGATGGTGGAGGAGGAAGACGAGGTGTTGGAGGTGATGGCAAGACACTGGGAAGAGCTGGGGATGAAAAAAAGAGGATGCCACAGTACAAGAATTAGAGGGTGGACATGAGCTGGGTATGTGTGAAGAAGTAAGTTGGGAAGAAGTAGTAGAGGTAATGAAGTGTTTGAAGAGAGGAAAGACTCCAGGTCCTGATGGAATGTTGAAGCTGATGTATGGAGGTAGAAGGTTGGTGGAGGTGATGGTGCAAGTGATGAATGTGGTGGTGAGGATTGAGTGCTGCCCAGACTGGATGAGGAGTTTACTAGTACCTCTCCACAAGATGGCGACGAGGACAAAGTAGGGGGATTTCATTGTATTATAGTTGGTGAAGATGTTTGCAAGAGTGTTGGCGAGGAGGTTGGGAGTGTTCGCTGAGAATAGGATTTTGACGGAAGCACAAGGAGGATTTAGGAGCCAGAGGAGATGTTCAGACCAGTGGTTGGTGTTAAGAGGAGTTTGTGAAGTGAGGAAGAGCGAGAAAAAAGCTTCATATCTGGCCTTCCTGTACATAAGTAAGGCATATGACAGTGTGTGGAGGGAGGGACTGTGGCAGAAGTTGAGGCAGTATGGGGTAGAGGATAAACTTGTGAGGACATGTGTAGGATTGTATAGTGGGGTGGAGATGACGGTGATATTGAATGGAAGGAGTCAAGGTGGTTCGCTGTGGAGAATGGACTTAGGCAGGGATGTCCTTTGTCTCCACTTCTTTTCAATATTTATTTGATGGGAATGGCAGAGGAATTGGAGAGAGCTGAGCTAGGAGTCAAAGTGGAAGGCTGTTGGTGTGAGGCACTTATGTATGCAGAGGATGTTGTTCTTCTGGCTGACTCAGGGGTGGAAATGCAAGCCATTTTGGATGTGTTGCAGGCGTATATGTTAAGTTAGAAGATGAAATTTAAAGAAGAGCAAGGTCATGATAGTAGGGAAGAAGGAAGTAGAAGTGCATTGGAGGATTGGTGAGGAGATATTGAAAGAGGTCAAAGAATTCAAGTACTTGGGAGTATGGTTTGATAGGAAGCTAAGGGGTAATGTTCAGTTAGAGAAGATGGCAGAAGAGTGGGTTGGAAAGGTGACATTGATGAGTAGAGTGAATGGGCAGGTGGAAGTAGACAAGGGAAGAATGGTGTGGGAGCTTCTAGCGAGACCTAGTATGGAGCATGAGGCCGAAGTGTGGTGGACAGGAAGACAGAATGCTTGCAAGAAGTTGGAGTCAGCACAGATGAGAGTGCATAGGAGACTGTTGGGAGCAAGTAACACAGTAGCACGAGTGGCAATATGGGGAGATATGGGGTGGAGGAAGCTAGAGGAGAGGAGGGAAGAGATGAAGGTTTTGTTTGGCAAGAGATTAGAGGTGTTGGAACAGAGCAGATTGGTATAAATAAACTAAGAGAGGATGGAGGAATTGGATGGTGGGAAGAATATGAGATCTTGAGGAGAAAGTACGAGATAAACAACGAGGTTGGGTCAGTGTGCAAGTGGAAGGGGAAAGTGAAGGTGAGAAATGAGAAGGACTGGGAGGAGGAAGTAGACGGAAAGAGTATGCTGAATTATTATAAATCGGCAAAGAATGGTGCAGGGGTGGAGAGGTATGTGAGGTCCATCCATGGTCAGGAAGGTGTGCGGTTGCAATTTCGACTGAGGACTGCATCAGCTGGTTTGTTAGAGGATAAGAAGAGATGTGGGATAGTTAGGGATGAGAGGTGTATAATGTGTGATAGTGGAGCAGGGGAGGATGTGGAACATTTCTTGGTGACATGCGGGGAATTTGAGAGGGATCGGCTGGTACTGATGGATGAGGTACGCAGAATTGTAGGGGCAAGACAGTGGCTGGATGAATTTAGAAGAGTGAGTAAGGATGGAAAGGTGGCATTGCTTTGGGGGAAAGATGTGGAGGGAGTAAGTGATGCAGTGATGGAGGAGGTGTGCGAGTGTGTTATGTATTGGGTAGGGAAGTGGTGGCAGAGGAGAAAGGAACTGTTGTATGGTGAGCTGAGGAATGACCTTTGGTCCCCTCCCGTCCCCCCCTCCTTGAGCAGCAGGACACTCATAACTTAATATTGTGGATACTTTTATTAATGTTGATTTTTTAATATAGATTGTTATTAGGTTAGTTACTAAATAGTTCCACACTGTGCTGTATATGTGATGACCGAGGCTCAGCAATATCAAGATTAAATCATCAAATTTATCATGTTTATTTATTGTCTGTTTGTTCTTTACCTAAGAGATGCTCTAGTTCACTCAAGTATATGATAGAGTTCCTGTGAACATACAGAGCAATGTCTCACTTGCAATCTCAAGGTTAGATGTTGTGCCTTAAAATGTTGGTGGTTGTATATAAATATTGGGTAAGAAACATCTAGTGGAGCCACTTAAAAATTATATCTGCAAAAAAACAAACTTGGGCAATAACAATAAAAATAAAACGTTCAGGTATAGGAGGTGGAACCGGTCAGGCCGGTTCCGATGCCTGCGAATTTAATTTCACTAGCAGCTGCCAATAGGACCTACGCATGCTGATTTTGTCCTACCAGCACCAGTTTGGGTACGAGATGGCAAAGAGAGAGTATGCCGAAGGGTGTTCAGACACAATAGGAGATCAGGTCAGAGATTTTCTGAAAATTGAAGATGGACTTCTATTTTACCTTCACAAAGGTCATGGGCAAAGGAGATGGATTTCTGACAAGCAAATGCAGCAGCAAATTCTACAATCTCTTCATGACATCTCTGCAGTGGACATCATTTTGGTCGGAATAAGAATAGAGACAAGGTTGTCAAAAGATATTTTTCCCATGGTCAATATGAAGATAAATCAAGAGATGTGAGAAGGTAATCATTTGTTAAACTAAAATATAGTAGAATTCTTGCTGATATATATAGGCTAATCCCAAGTTTTATAAGCCAGTGTCACAATTGAGGCCAATTCTAATTGCTACTACTTGGGATCGAATAGGAATTGACCACTTCCTATTACTGCCAATGGAAACAAGTAAGATAGTATAATAGCTCCATACTAGTGAATACGCTTCATTTTAACTGTGAGTTAATTGTGAGAGAAGCAACTATACTATCTTTATACTTTTTAACACTGGTCACAATAGCTTTTATCTTTCAGGTATATACATCATTTGTATTGATTATTGGGCACTATCCACTAAAGAGAGAGTGGGGGGGGGGCAACTTTCTTTACTCAATTTTTTGCCACCATGGAATACCCCCAAAAAGTCCAGTCCGATCAAGGAAGGGAATTTATTTTAAAAAAATTGTGAAGATTTATTCAAGTTGACAGGAGTCGAGCATATTGTGTCAACTGCTTGTCGTCCCAAAACAAGTGGCTTGATGAGCATTTTAATCAAACACTACAGTGAGTGCTCACTCCTCAAGATGATCGAAGAAAATGAAGAGCACTGGGGAAAAATTCTCGATTTCTCGTCTTTGCTTACCCAACAAGAAAACAAGAATCTACTAAATATTTACCTTTTTCATTATGTATGGGCGAGAGCTAGACTTCCAATTAACTTTATTGTTTCTAAGGTAAGTATTATTAATCAATTGATGCAGAATAATATCATAATCTCTGTTATTTTTACAAGGAAGAGGAAACTGGAGAGGCTTTTGAATCTGAAGATATTGAGATATAGACATGTTAAGAAATTTATTGATTTGAAGAAGAAACTGGATGTTAATGTTAAGCAGAATGCTAATGCATAAGCCAGACAGAAGAAGCATTATAATGCTAGGCATCAACCAGGTTTCTACAAAGTTGGAGAGGTCTTAAGAACATGACAAAACCACCCAAGAATGGTGATAAATTGAAGCCAAATTGGTCCGGTCGGCTTAGGGAGCAATAATTGAAGGAATAAGGATGTGATGGCATCAGTGAACAGCAGTACCAGATGGAAATTGCATAAAGTGATTTTCCACTGTTACTATTATATATATATACTTGTCAGTTTCAACACAGCCAACTGTTCTCTCTACACATACAACTTCAGCTCAATCAATAGTTTCATCTAAAGAGCAACAGTTTTCCTCTAAAAAACATCAGCCTTCCTCCTCAATAAAACAGCACCAACCTCACAAATCATCATTGTCTTCAACTGTGCAATTCTCTCACCAAAACAAGATTGTTTGACCCTGAATTCCAACAGAGAGAAAACATCGCAGCCATCAATTGATTCACTTCAGGTAACAATATAAATTTTAGGTATTGTTATTATTAGAAGCATAATTATTGTTATAATCATTGCAGCAGGTATTGGTTAATCAGTTGATGGACGACAATCTCTTCAAGCTATGGAAGAGTGGTAGTGATATGCTAGCACACATATCTAAGGAAGATGATGACATTGCTGATGCAAGTATAATTTAGCCTTTGTAATGTTTAGACAATTGACAAGTGTTTGGGTTTTTTTTTACAGTCCATTCCCCATCCTGGAACTGGTAAATATGCATTTTCATTCCCCATCCTGGATCTGGTAAATGTGCATTGAGCAGAGATGATGTTTCTCTCTGATACCACTATCGGAGATTTAAGGGAAATCATCGATTGCCTGGTTTAAGAACAACCATCAGCTGCATGATGAATTTGACAAGTTTAAAGGCACTGAGATGAGTCCTGTGCATAGCTTCATCCCTATAGCTGATTAGCTTCTCACATTTTACTGCTTACCAATGATATTTTAACGTCTTCAAAGGTTGAGAAATTTCGAAACACGTATATAGAGTGAAATTCTTCACAGGTGGACTACTTGATTGAGTTGGTTGATATGACCAGAAAAAGGTATGCTACTGAAGCAGAAAGTATTTTCACATCTGCTACACCCTACATGCTAAAGGTACAAGCCACTATAATAGAGCACCAATACAAACTCTGTCTGTAGATGGGTATATTCTTTTTGCATGTTTGAATAGCAGTAGAAATGATGGTAGAGAAGACCAAGTAATTTACGGGTCTTGGAAGAGATTAAAATTTTTGATTGGTCCAGGATAGAGACGAAGAAAAGAACTCAGTAACTAACAGAAATGGAGAACCAGTGATACACATAGGTGGCAGAGACGAGATTGTTTATTAAAAATAAGCATGTATTTTGATTTCATAAGATTAAGTGTGAGATATTGGGAAGCAAGCCAGACAGAGAAAGTCAGAATGAGAATTGATTGGGACAAAAAAGAAAGATATCATCAGCGTAGAGAATAGAGATGGACAAGGGCATCTCATTGACGTAAATGATAACGAGGAGAGGACCTATTACTCACTTGTTGTGTCTTGACAGATGTAACAATCTGATTGGTTATGTAACTTGTGAGGCAATATCTGTGAGGGGGACCTGGAAGCCTATATAAGGGGACCAAGGAACCCAACTTATTCATTCTGGTGTGCTAGGTCATAATTATGCATGTTATAAATACTGTACAGTCATTAATCTTCAAAATGCTGAGTCCCTTGCGACCATCTCTCCCCAGAGCAGTACCAAAATAAATAAATCAATAAATAAAAATAATGACAGTAAATGATGTCATAATTAAACAATTGATGAAACCACCATTATCAATCAGACAGAGGTAGACAGAGTGGACAGATAGAACCAGACACAGTAGACAGGCAGGAGGATTTGTCAGCAGTAATAAGGCAAATTCTTCACACAATTGGAGGAGAGCACAAATTGAAGCATTTAGAGGGGGGGAAACTGATGAATTATTTCAGCCTTATCGCGGCTAGAGGAGAATGTGCCATTGGATACAAGAGTAGGTACAGAAGATGGTCTGTTTCTTTGAAATGAACAAAATATCAAAACTTTTTGGGAGGAATGGATGGGAGAGACTGGAAGAAATGTGTTTATTTCTTTTATCAGTAGATGAAATGATGTTCCTAGCGAGCGATAAGCAGATAAAGGAGGAGGAAAGAAGGTGGGAAGCTGTGTCAAAGTCTGCAAGATGATACAACCAAATTTATGCTTATTACACTTTCTAGTAGGGAGGGGAGAAGGTAGGCCGTTAAGATGATCAGAGGAGGATACGGGTGGTATAACCAAAGAAAAAGCATGAACATTAGATGGAACAAAGACAAATTCTGTGATAGAGGTCGAAACAGAATGAGAGAGGTGTGTGTGGGAGAGGATATGAATTACTTGAGGCAGTAAGTTGAAGAGATAGAGGCTGAGGTGGAAGGACACATCAACGTTGATGTTGAAATCTCCAGTAAAGATCAGGCCAGAGAGCACATTGTGTAAAAGAACGCTAAGAGTTTTTGTAAAGAAGGGTTGCATCATTTAAGGAAGAAGGAGGTCTATAAAATGCTCCAAACATAAAAGTAAATTCCTGTTTGACTGAGAGAAGGAGTTCAAGACTGTTATGGAGGTTCAAAGGAACAGCTAAATAGCAACACCACCACCATGGCGGTTTCTATCTAGGCAATAAAGTGAAAAATTGGTTTGAAGAAATCTAGAATACGAACAGGTCCCAGGATCAAGCAAGAGAGTAATTAGCTAGCCAGGTGTTGATTAAATGTACGAGGTGTTAATTGTTGGATGTTACGACTGCAGGCCCAGTCCAGTAATTAACTTTTGATGGTTAAAGCGGATCGGTAGTTTGTGATTTACATTTTCTTAACTACTGAGATTCAAGTTTAGAATAGAGGGAGAAAGACCCAAATTAGGGGAAAGGTTGAGGAAGGTAATGGTAGCAGCATTCAGTTGAGGTAGAGATCAGATTAGTTGAAGCCTGGAGTAGGCAAAATAGCATCTAGAGATCAATCATTAGCTTGAGAAAGGCATAAAACTGAGACTAACTCCTAACATGATGGACAGACACCAGTAATATCTCACTAGGATCTAATCCGCTGCCATGGTAATGCGCTATCTTATACTGTCCCTAGGGACCAAATTCGTGAGTTGGGTCCACCAAATTTGCTGCTACAACGGCTTTGAGGGTGGACAATTCTTCATCTCCAATTAACCGCCATAAGTTCCTACTTGCTCAAATTAACAAACTAACAAGAGAGCAAAAATCATATGCTATGAAAACTTGGATTTTCTTTTTTTTTAACTGCACATGCCTATAGTGGGATGCTGAATCATGACTGCACTCACGACTGCACTTTGGGTTTAGGGAGTGAGCCAGCATCATCAATGCTGTTTCTAGAAACTCTCCCTGCACATATCACTGAGAACCACTCTGGATCCATTCATCCTCGAGAAAAGAGTCTCCCAGAAGGATTTCTTTGCTAAAAGTTTTGTTGAGAAATAGCGCGACAAATACAGTGCATGTACCTTCTGTTTGCTTTCATTACCTCAATGGAGTCAATTGCTTAACACCTCCAAGGAGGTCATGTTTTCACCTGGTTTGTTATTTGTCTGTCTGTCTCTATGTCTGTCACTTTGTCTGTCTGTTTACAGGATCACACAAAAACTCGTGGATGAATTTTCATGGACAAGTCAGGCATGGGTCAAGGACCAATCCATTAAATTTAGTTGGTGATCTGTATCTGGATCCAGATTCCAGATAACTTTTAAGACCCCATCGCGAGATGGCATTTTTTCATATTTCCATCAGAAACTCTGTTAAAAATTGTTCGGAATGGCAGAGATTTGTAGTCTCTGGTTACTCTCGTTGACAGAGGGAATAAGAAAAAGGCCAAGTCTTGCAGTCGTTAGAAATTTAAAAGTGACCTGAAATCCAGATCCAACCAGATCACCACCAACATTTAATAACCCATGCCTAACCTGATGTAAAATTTCGTTAAAATCTTATTTGTAAAAGTTTTTGTGTAATCTTGCTACTGTACAAATAGATGACAGACAAACAAGGTGCCATCTCGTGGTTAATAAATCTTAAAAGTGATCCGGAAACTGGGTACAGATTTGGATCTCTACATAACTTTAATACATAGACTCAGGCCTAACCTGTCCATAGAACCATGACCCAGTGTGTTGGTGAAATGTGTAGTTTAGTAGATCCTTGAGAAAAGTCAATGGCTTTGACCCAATCAATTCTGATGTCCTACATATACTGAAGTTAACTGGCAGGAGAGGTTTAATTTCAATAACTTGGATTTGTAAAAAATTTGCAAGTAATAGTGAAAACAGTTCCAGAATCTTTTGCACATGAATATTAATCAGCTCCCAGGCTAAGCTAGCTCTTCTTGTATGTCCACCTCTTATTTGCCAACTATAGGAAGCCGGCACAGCCACATAGTACTTCAAAATAACAGTGATCCAACTACTCCAAATAAAGAATTAATAAACCATCTTTCTTCAACCGTAGATATAGATAGTTGCTTAATCTTTTTAGAGTAGCTGGATAAATGCTTTGTTAATATAATGAATGTTCCAGAAACTGCAAAGATAAAAGACTCAATTTGAATCCATGTGTTCTATCAATTTCATGATTTGCTTGGGTGCATGTACATGTGTGAGGGCACGCCTGATCGAGCCCTCGGTATCGACCAGGCAAAACTATACCTTTGTGTGATGTCCTGTCAGATGCATATATAACACTCCTGATTTGCATTCATGTCCTGTTTTGTTGTTGTTATTGTTGTTGTTTTAAGCCCTTGTCAAGTCCACTGGTCAATCTAATCATAGATCTTATAACTCAGTTCCGTAGTTATAGAATCCATGATCTAACTTTCCAGGACAACTCTCACTATAAGTATTATAGTTAGATACCAAGGCTGAGGGATCTATGGCATTTACAAATCCAATGGCATGGGTTGTGGCGACCAGAGTGCAGCAAGAGCCCTACTAAGTAAGGGCTTGATGGTGGCTTGATTTTTACCACCTAGACATATGACCAAGCTTCCTAGAACCCAATGGATATCGTCTCTGCATGGATGACATACAGGTGTGACATGGGACAAGAGGTTGTGGTACCCCATGCATGAGGCACATTACTGTAGATATTCCTTTTCTGTATCCAAGAGACTGACTTCTGCTTCTGGACATGATCTATCATTAACTACTCTTGTTTATGGTATGCAAGTATACACAAGAACAACAACAATATTTAAAAAATAATGGATGACATTAAAAAAAAAGAAGATAGGAAACACGAGTGTAGCCAGGCGGACCACAACCACCAGTTAGATGACTAGAATCATTTTGTGCACGATTTTATATTTTAAATGGTAAAGGGTGGCCTAACTGGTTGTAGTCTACGCTAACATTGTTACAGTAAGTTTGCTGGTACATGTAGAGAGGTGTGTTTTTTTTCAATGGCATAGGATGTGTACATAATTCAGGAGATGCCTAGAGTGAAATTTTGGGGACAAACTTGATAGTTTCAGTAATGGTCAATTTCGTTAGTACAAGATGAATTCCATATCCTTGGACATTTTACAAACATTAAATCCATCTCAAGCAGAGCATAAGTCCAATCAAATCAGCGTTTGAGTAATCCAATGTATATTTAAACTGCATTTTGGTCCTTAGACTTCTGCATGGAGAAGAGGCAATTTGGAAAGTGATGAGAAAGTGTTTGGTAGGATACAAATGGCTAATGCACACTGTCAATTTTTTTTAAATCAATTCTTGACTGCTTGTTAATGCTAAATCAAGGATGGAAGTTGATTGGTTTAAAAATTAGATTGTTGTCAAAGACAAAGTCACTGAAAGATGAGGACGTGGACTTGCTTGTATATAAATAAGTGCAGTTAATGTCTCTGAAATTTAAAGTATAATTCGTCTAGGAGCAAGAAGATCAAACTAATTTTGAGAAGAATTTGGGGGTATATATGCTGCACAGAGATTGTGTATCTCACAATTGCTTCCAGGTTAGAAGAGGATTAGAAGGGAATGAACTTGCATTACACCATCTTCATGGGACCTATATATGGCAAGACTTCATTGTGCAGTATGAATGAAGGCATTACTAGGAGCTAGCAGGTGTGGTATTTCACAGAAGTCGGTTATTTAGTTGATTGGCTATTATTTTGGTCATCTAATGACCTTGAGGAAAGTTTAGGCTAGGCAGTGGAGGCTCTATCTCTTTCCGGCAGACTTCGGTCATATATACATCAATTAAAGAGGATAAAATCATCTACTTTTTCAAAACTTTTAACTATATATATACCTCCAAAAATTAACTTCATAAAAAGTGGTATGCCAATGCCAAACCAGTTTAAAAAGTGGTCCAGTGATTATTGGTGTCATAGTGAATAATATCCTCCTATATACGACACTTTTACTAGTTTATTCTAGTCAGGTTTTAATAAGACACTTCATTGAAAAATTCTTTCTGAAATTGAATTTTTTTGTTGTGTTCCACCTTACTGAGTATCACCCTCCCTCCCTGAAACGCAGGGATACCAAAGGTGATGTAGCTATATATATATCACTAGTGAATAACCTCCCTGACCAGGTAGATCAATGTAACATGAATATTATTAAACTAATCGATGAATCCCACTGCATGAAGGAATGTTTATTTAAAAAGCAGATAACTTCATGCTGTATTGACTGGAAAGGCACAAGATTGATTGACAGACCAGTTGTAGCTCCGGACCATGCTTACTTGACTCCTGAGAGTGTTCATGGGTGTACTTCACAGACCAGTTGTAGCTCCTGACAATGCTTACTTGACTCCTGAGAGTGTTCATGAGTGTGTTCTTCATAGACCAGTTGTAGCTCCTGACAATGCTTACTTGACTCCTGAGAGTGTTCATGAGTGTGTTCTTCACAGACCAGTTGTAGCTCCTGACCATGCTTACTTGACTCCTGAGAGTGTTCATGAGTGTACTTCACAGACCAGTTGTAGCTCCTGACCATGCTTACTTGACTCCTGAGAGTGTTCATGTGACAGAGTGTACTTCACAGACCAGTTGTAGCTCCTGACCATGCTTACTTGACTCCTGAGAGTGTTCATGAGTGTGTTCTTCATAGACCAGTTGTAGCTCCGGACCGTGCTTACTTGACTCCTGAGAGTATTCATGAGTGTGTTCTTCACAGACCAGTTGTAGCTCCTGGCCATGCTTACTTGACTCCTGAGAGTGTTCATGGGTGTGTACTTCACAGACCAGTTGTAGCCGCAGGTTTGTTTTATCACTTTGACATTCCATAGGCATAGTATAATTTTGTTGTTAACAACATAATCAAATATCAGATCAACGTGTCAGCTTTGCCTTGTGAGATAGCACTAGAATTGCGTTCTTCAGCGATTGTTAAGATTTTTTGGCCAGCTATTAAAATACGGCAGGGATAAAATGTGAACCTTTACCACCAAGTGGTAAACAAGTGGGACAGCTCTCCTCCTAGCAAACACTGTACACCACCTACCGTAACTCCAGCAGATTGCCACAAATATATCTCACTAAAACTTGCATTTGGTGAACATATTCATTCATTTGGTGAACATATTTAACGTATTAAGAGAGAATAATCAAACCATCAAATGAATCGTCTACCTGATAAGTCTGCCATACATGGTGCAGGCAGTTAGAATTGACTAAAAGACCAAGTGAAATTATGTCTCTGGAATGTAAGAAGTATTGTCAACAAAATTTATTATTTTCAAGCACGTGCATATTCCCAGCAGGTAGAGATCATTGCTATCAATGAATCTTGGCTATCTAAATCAGTGTTGGATAATGAAATCTTACCCACTGGGTATACAATCTACAGAAGGGACAGAACTACAAGAGGAGGGGTTCTTCTATGTATTAAACAGTCAATTTCATCTAAGTTAATTTATTCTCATCAGAGTCTGGAGTTGATCACTGTGGAAATTCAATGTAAGAAAACATTTATACTATGTATTGTGTATGTTGCTCCTAATGCCAGTGACGATGTCCATGCTTGTCTACACACATAACTCGAGGAACTATTTTATCAAGACAATGTAATCCTTGTTGGTGATTTTAACATGCCTGATATCAATTGGCTTACCTTAATGGCTAACTCTTCCACCTCAAGCCTAGTCTGTGACCTAGTCTTCAGACTCAACCTTTCTCAATTGGTTTTGAATCCAACACATATCTTCGGTGGCATTCTGGATTAACAAACACACCTGTCTTATTGAAAACCTCGGGGTTGACTTAACTAGACCACAATCGGATCATTATAGAGTCATGGCTAATATTTCAACATCAAATCCAAGCCATACACATCCAAGTCCTACCTACAAGTTTGATATTCAAATGGAGACTGGGAGGGTTTGTTTAACTATCTTCTGGATTACGACTTCTGTACAATGTATAGCTCATCTGATGTGGAATACCTGTGGGGATACCTAAGGGCAGTTATTTGTGAAGCTATGGATCTTTTTATACCTAAGAAAAGAATCAATACAAAGAACTATCCCAAGTGGTTCACTAAAGAAATCAGTCACAATATAAACAAAGCAAGATCTCTAAGGCGCAGATATAAGTGTAAACACTCGGATGAATTGAGAGAAAAAATTAACGCCTTTGACTCTGAACTTCAATCAACTATCATGGGAGCCAAAGTAAGATGGGAAAGCAAGTTGGTATCTAACTTTGCCAACAAAAATAATCAAGAGATTTACAGCTACCTCAAGAGTATGTCTTCTCATCGATCTCTCCCAAAAACAATGTATCTAGACAAAGTCTCTGTTACTTCAGATGTTGAAAAGGCCGATCTCTTCAATAAGTACTTTTCTTCTGTATTCACTTTGGGGTCCTCCCCACCACCTTCATCTGGAATCACAATAACTTTTATCTCTAACATTAAACTCTCTACAACTGAGGTTTATGATGCTCTTGCCTCTCTGGACACCAACAAAGCGATGGGAATCGATGAAATTGGTCCTAGAATTCTTAAAACATGTTCGCTTGCTCTTTGTGATCCATTTCACCACCTGTTCAATCAATATTTTGATCAGTGCTGTCTTCCATATGAATGGAAGGTCCACCATATCACCCCTATCTACAAGTCTGATGATAGATCAAACATAAAAAACTACAGACCTATATCGCTCCTCTGTTCACTGTCAAAAGTTCTGGAAAGGTTAGTGTACAACAAAATCATAGACTATGTTACCGAACATGTAATGAAGATAACTCAATTTGGGTTCCTGAAAAGGAGATCTAGTATTCAATAGTTAATACTCTTCCTTGATTAAATCATTACCAAAGTGGATGACAACAGTCAGGTTGATGCAATTTATCTAGATATAAGTAAAGCTATTCCCCACAATGAGCTGCTGTCCAAATTAAGAACATCAGGGATTTCAGGAAATCTATGGAAATGGTTTGAGGCATACCTACATGGTAGATACCAATGTACTGTTGTGAATAACTGTGCGTCCAATCTGGTTCCAGTTCTATCCGGTGTCCCACAAGGGAGCATTTTGGGACCTATTCTCTTCATAATTTATTTGAATGACCTACCTGCTACACTCTCTGCAAAGATGTTAAGTTTTGCAGATGACACTAAATGCTTTAGTCAAATACGTGTTCCAAGAGACATCATGTGCTTTCAAGCAGAGATCGACAACATTTTGGATTGGAGTGATCAGTGGCACACCTGAAATTCAATGCTAGCAAATTCGCACTAGTTCACTTCAACAAAAAGCAATCTAGTATTATATCCAGCTACAGAGCTATGCAGGAAAATATTCCAACTTGCTCAAGCAACAAAGATCTTGGGATCTAATCTCCAGTGATCTCTCCTGGACTGATCATTATCTACAAAAGCATAATTATGCTAAGCTTGGCATGATAAGAAGAACTTTCAGCAAGTACATTCCAGTAAGTGTCAAGAAACAACTATACACTGCTCTAGTAAGATCACAACTTATGTACGGTTCACAGCTCTGGAGACCTTATCTCATTAGGGATATAAAATGCTTGGAAAAAATACAATGCAGGGCAACCAAATATATACTAGATGACTACTTCTCAGATTACAGAGAAAGCACTGAACTTTCTGCCACTGATGTACATCTTCGAACTAAATGATGTTATGTTTTTCATTACCAACTAAAAATACAAAACAGCAGCATTTAACATCACAGAACATGTAGTTTTCTCCAGTCGCTCCTCAAGATTAGGACATAAAATGGTCCATACCAGATCGACCAACAATAAATCAAGACATTTCTTTTTCAACCGGCTTCCTCGATTGTGGAATTCCCTATTACCCATTGACTTGACAATAAGTAGTTCAACACTAAAAAGCACAAACTTTGGAACCATTTCATTGTGCATTTCAATCCACACAATCCATGCTCATTTCATTGTTTATGCCCATGTGACAGTTGCATGCTTGTTCCTCACACCACCAACAATACATTCATGGCTACCAGTTAATTCTGGCCAGCCTTCAGCTTGTGCTGCTAATAATAATAATAAAAACCGTAATAAAAAAAAGGTAAAATTAACGCAACAGCTGATAGTGATTGAATGCCACCACCGAACACAAGTGGCACAGGTACTTATCTTAGAATTTAGTTGATGTGCAAGATTTGCATGTTTCATATGTAGTTGATGTCATTCTGATCTACAGAGAGGTAATTTATCGTGTACTACGGGGGTAAATATGACGCAGTTTGTAGTAGCATTTGTTGTTGTTAGTTTGTGTTTATGCATGAAATAAGTACATTTGAGGGGGTAATCTGAAATCGTAGGTGGTAGCGCTACCCCCAGATTTCATCCGACCTCCCTGAACGCGATTTCAAGTTTGGTCTGACCTAGAGTCCCTGTATGTCTCCATTTGAATAGTCAAACTTATATATACAGGGACTCTAGTCTGACCCTGGCTGCTCGCGTGTGGTGGTGCGCGTGGCTGCCCATTGCCTCAATATTTCTTGTGACATGCACCTGGCGCGCGCTTCCTGCCGACAGCTTGCAGTGTTTACTTCCGGTAAAATTAGTCTATCCCTAGTGGCAGAAACTGGAATAGAAGTTACTATGGTATTCCTAGGCCAGATACTAGTGTTTTCTATTACTGGCTGTCCTTTCTGTGCCAGAACTAAGAAGTTGTTGAATGACCTTGGGGTTCCCTTCGTTGACGTTAATTTGGAAAAACTACCAGAACGTCGTTATGAAATGCAGGAAAAAACAGGAAGAAGGACTGTTCCCCAGGTATTCTTCAATTCCAAGCATGTTGGAGGCTATGACGAACTAAAGAAGCTTGTAAGTATATTTAAAACTAAATCGTGATATGATGCTACAATAGCTCAACCAACCAGTCCCCTAAAAAAGACCATGGAAGTCAGTTCTTGGACAACACCTAGGGAATTGATGCCAGACTCTCATATGTGTGCAATGTGCACAGAAAAGGAGGGATGGTCAAAATCCATAGAACATTTGGTTGTGGTTTGCCATGATTGTCATGGGAGAATGTGTAATTTGAGATCACAAGGTTCGTTTACATTGATTGTCATGGGAGAATGTGTAATTTGAGATCACAAGGTTCGTTTACATTGACATGTTCTAATGAAAGTGCGGTGTTGACTAGGCAGGAATAACACTTTCTACAGCATTTGAGCGGAGTGTCTTTTTCCAGCCTGATTAGCAAACCAGCACCATACATTGTATCCTTACCTTGCCAACTCAATTTCAAAAGTTTCAGTAAAACACAGTGCACGTAATTCTTCCTCTATAGCTGTGATATAAATAGGGTGTCTCTTTTTATTCACCTAGACATAGGGATATTGTTTTGGCGCAGAATAAGAAATATGACGGAAATGTGTAAATGTGTTAATTACCACATGTTCTTTGAATTTTTGAGTGGGTGGAGGGAAACTTGTCCTGTTTGGGGGGGGGGGGGGGGGGGGGGGGGGGGGAGAGAGAGATACCTTGGTCTCTTGTCCTTCCTTTTCCCCCTCTCCTCCAAATGAAGCCTGCTGGAGGAGAGGAATGTATCTGCTCATGGGCTTTTCACATTCCCAACAATAGCTCACAAGTTATGCAACATGGTGGTGCTATCAACGAACTACACTAGCTATGTTAGAGCTCACATAGTGCAATAAGTTTGCTTGAGGCTGCCTCTAGCCCTACTCTATTAGAAAAATACCTTAGTTATTTGCAATGGTCTATGTCTTCAGTTTTGATTTAAAAAAAGAATATGATCCTTCCTGCATCTGGATGGAATTATCATGTAATAATATTATTATATTAATATAAAATAATGTTTATTTGGCTAGGTAATTTTGTGATTCATTCTATTTACAATCAGTCAATCAAGCATCTTTTGCTTAGTGGAGCTCCTTTTTCTAACTGCTGAATTTCAGCACACCCACGCACCAGGTGAAGTGAGTTTGCACGTACTTCAAACTGTAGCATTACACCTTACACTGAATCTGGCTCACATGAGTAGTGTTATGTGGAGAGATAGAGATGATCACGATCCTATCATCACACTGCAGCACACAGGACTTGTGCTGAACTCCTAGCACTACTATGTGATTAAGCATTCACTGTGTGTAAAAAAAAACTTTGCAGGTTGTGAAGTAGATAGATTTCTAAGGAGAACAGTGCTCCATTGAGCCAATGTGTTTTAGGCCATGAAAATACAATATATATTAACATGCACACTCAGTTTGCAATGGCTGTGAGTGTATATGTTTAGTGTGCATGCCACTCAGTTTGCAATGGCGTTTAGTGTGTGTATGTTGCAAACTGACCAATCATGAGTCACATGTTGTTGTTGTTGTTGTTGTGATGTTGTTGGACTACTAGGCGGTCTGCTCACTCCACTTTTTCACCACTTACCCTTGACATTGTCCTCCCTCCCTAAGTGAATATAACAATAATATGCAGACCAGCTGTATATCCCATCATAGACAGTACATTTTGAATCATTTACATCATCCCATTTTGTATGGAGTGTGTTATACATGAGATGCGGAGGTGAGAATAAACCCCCTAACAGAAATTCTCCCCCCCCCCCTTTCTTGGACTAGCCCGCCCACCTTGAATTAGGCTAATCAATTATCATTACATGAAGTATGTCTCAAAGGAAGCAGCGCTCATTTCTGGTCCTTCCAAAGAAAATTATGCATGGTGTTGGCCATGTAAAAGTGGGTGTACTAAGAAGATTATTTCTGGCCTACCTAAAATTTCTCCCCCTAACAGGGAGCTGAGAATCTTGTATGGAACCTAATTGCGCCACTTAAAGATTTTCTCATCAAGGAAGCAGGAAGCATGTGACATCATTATTATAGCAACATATATATACATGTCTCTTCATCCTGTCCTAATGGTAAAGTAAAGTGGTCCAGTGGCACCATGGATAACCCTGCGATCAATTAGGGATATACAAAGTTCTGTGCACTTGTTCCTAACCATAGCCTAGTCCTGCCGTTATAACCTAGTCCTAGCCTCATAGTTCAACTCTAGCCTTAGCTATATAACCTGGTCTTCCTAGCCTTATAGCCTACTCCTCAGGCCCGTACCCAGGATTTGGAAGGGGGGGTTTCCTAGTCCCAACGGCGAACTTTTCCCTGCTAATAGTAATTAAAACCACTCAGCGCAACAATTAAGACTCCAAAAATTACAATACGGTTGAACTTGAAGTGGCGCTTAAGTTATAGAGGCACTATAGATCCAGAATTTACGGTAGCTCCTATATGAAAGGGAGGGGTGGGGGGGGGGAGGGGGGGGGTTCCGGGCAACAGGAAACACCCTTGGGTACGGGCCTGCCCCTAGCCTTATAACTACATGTACAGTCCTAGTTTATGACCTAGTCCTAGCCTCATAGTTAACTCTAGCCTTAGCTGGTCCTCCTAGCCTTATAACTAGAGTCCTAACCTTATAACTAGAGTCCTAACCTTATAGCCTGGACCTAGCCTTAGGATTGAATATTTTTGTCAAGTTCAGCAAAACATAATTATATGCCAAGTCAAGTTCAGTGTACATGACTATACTGCTAAAACACTTCTCCGTTTGAACTATTAAAGAAGTCTTTGTAAGCATCTCTGATAGCTGCTGCAGATCTTGAAAATACAACTTTAATCATCCCAAGCATTCATTTGCCTCAAGAAGAACTGAAGTTTCCAGGCAACAACATGCTCAGCGGCAATAAGCAATAAGCTGAAGTAAAAAAAATCCGTTTAATAAAGTGACAAGTTAACAAACTAGTTGCTACCAGCATGTGTAGCCTAGCATTGTGCACAAGTAGTATCACTGACCTGTAGTGTGCCCCCACACACAGCAAGTAGTATCACTGACCTGTAGTGCCCCCACACACAGCAAGTAGTATCACTGACCTGTAGTGCCCCCCACACACAGCAAGTAGTATCACTGACCTGTAGTGTGCCCCCCCACACACAGCAAGTAGTATCACTGACCTGTAGTGTGCCCCCACACACAGCAAGTAGTATCACTGACCTGTAGTGCCCCCACACACAGCAAGTAGTATCACTGACCTGTAGTGTGTCCCCACACACAGCAAGTAGTATCACTGACCTGTAGTGCCCCCCCACACACACAGCAAGTAGTATCACTGACCTGTAGTGTGCCCCACACACACACAGCAAGTAGTATCACTGACCTGTAGTGCCCCCACACACAGCAAGTAGTATCACTGACCTGTAGTGCCCCCACACACAGCAAGTAGTATCACTGACCTGTAGTGTGCCCCCACACACAGCAAGTAGTATCACTGACCTGTAGTGCCCCCACACACAGCAAGTAGTATCACTGACCTGTAGTGTGCCCCACACACAGCAAGTAGTATCACTGACCTGTAGTGCCCCCACACACAGCAAGTAGTATCACTGACCTGTAGTGCCCCCCCACACACACAGCAAGTAGTATCACTGACCTGTAGTGTGCCCCCACACACAGCAAGTAGTATCACTGACCTGTAGTGCCCCCCACACACAGCAAGTAGTATCACTGACCTGTAGTGTGCCCCACACACACACAGCAAGTAGTATCACTGACCTGTAGTGCCCCCACACACAGCAAGTAGTATCACTGACCTGTAGTGCCCCCCCACACACACAGCAAGTAGTATCACTGACCTGTAGTGCCCCCCCACACACAGCAAGTAGTATCACTGACCTGTAGTGTGTCCCCACACACAGCAAGTAGTATCACTGACCTGTAGTGTGCCCCCACACAGCAAGTAGTGTCACTGACCTGTAGTGCCCCCCCACACACAGCAAGTAGTATCACTGACCTGTAGTGCCCCCACACACAGCAAGTAGTATCACTGACCTGTAGTGTGCCCACACACACACACAGCAAGTAGTATCACTGACCTGTAGTGTGCCCCCCCACACACAGCAAGTAGTATCACTGACCTGTAGTGCCCCCCCCACACACAGCAAGTAGTATCACTGACCTGTAGTGTGCCCCCACACACAGCAAGTAGTATCACTGACCTGTAGTGCCCCCCCACACACAGCAAGTAGTATCACTGACCTGTAGTGCCCCCACACACACAGCAAGTAGTATCACTGACCTGTAGTGTGCCCCCACACACAGCAAGTAGTATCACTGACCTGTAGTGCCCCCCACACACAGCAAGTAGTATCACTGACCTGTAGTGCCCCCACACACAGCAAGTAGTATCACTGACCTGTAGTGTGCCCCCACACACAGCAAGTAGTATCACTGACCTGTAGTGTGCCCCACACACAGCAAGTAGTATCACTGACCTGTAGTGTGCCCACACACACAGCAAGTAGTATCACTGACCTGTAGTGCCCCCACACACAGCAAGTAGTATCACTGACCTGTAGTGCCCCCCCACACACAGCAAGTAGTATCACTGACCTGTAGTGTGCCCACACACACAGCAAGTAGTATCACTGACCTGTAGTGTCCCCCACACACAGCAAGTAGTATCACTGACCTGTAGTGCCCCACACACAGCAAGTAGTATCACTGACCTGTAGTGCCCCCCCACACACACAGCAAGTAGTATCACTGACCTGTAGTGCCCCCCCACACACAGCAAGTAGTATCACTGACCTGTAGTGTCCCCCACACACAGCAAGTAGTATCACTGACCTGTAGTGTGCCCCCCCACACAGCAAGTAGTATCACTGACCTGTAGTGTGCCCCCACACACAGCAAGTAGTATCACTGACCTGTAGTGCCCCCACACACAGCAAGTAGTATCACTGACCTGTAGTGTGCCCCACACACACACAGCAAGTAGTATCACTGACCTGTAGTGCCCCCACACACAGCAAGTAGTATCACTGACCTGTAGTGCCCCCACACACACACAGCAAGTAGTATCACTGACCTGTAGTGTGCCCCCACACACAGCAAGTAGTATCACTGACCTGTAGTGTCCCCCACACACAGCAAGTAGTATCACTGACCTGTAGTGTGCCCCACACACAGCAAGTAGTATCACTGACCTGTAGTGTGCCCCACACACAGCAAGTAGTATCACTGACCTGTAGTGTCCCCCACACACAGCAAGTAGTATCACTGACCTGTAGTGTCCCCACACACACAGCAAGTAGTATCACTGACCTGTAGTGCCCCCACACACAGCAAGTAGTATCACTGACCTGTAGTGCCCCCCACACACAGCAAGTAGTATCACTGACCTGTAGTGCCCCCCCACACACAGCAAGTAGTATCACTGACCTGTAGTGCCCCCCCACACACACAGCAAGTAGTATCACTGACCTGTAGTGTGCCCCCACACACAGCAAGTAGTATCACTGACCTGTAGTGTCCCCACACACAGCAAGTAGTATCACTGACCTGTAGTGTGCCCCCACACACAGCAAGTAGTATCACTGACCTGTAGTGCCCCCCCACACACAGCAAGTAGTATCATTGAGCCAGTGCCTTTGTAATTATAGAATGCTGAGCCTATTAGCTGGTCCCTGAACAACTACTGACTCCCTCACATTCTGCAGCTGATGATGGTACCTTCACATACTGCAGCTGCTGATGGTACCTTCACATACTGCAGCTGATGGTACCTTCACATACTGCTGCTGATGGTACCTTCACATACTGCTGCTGATGGTACCTTCACATACTGCAGCTGATGGTACCTTCACATACTGCAGCTGCTGATGGTACCTTCACATACTGCAGCTGATGGTGGTACCTTCACATAATGTAGCAAATTATCATTTTGACTGCATATGTTCTTTAACTACGAGTTTCCTGTAGCAAAGAAATGCAGGCTGATGGCCAACCTCTCAGCTACACAGATCACTGATGTGTGATCTGACAGAGCTGCTGCAGTGACGATGAGTCAGCAAAGGACTGACCTAGTCACAGGTCATTGTAGATAAGCAAACCCACAAACATTTTTGTCTCTTCCTTAGTCTTCTTCTCCCTCTCAGTGCTAGACATTAGAACGATCCAATTCCCCCTTAGTGTTCTCCATGTAGCCGACTGTGGGGCCGCATAGGTTTGAAGTTCACCTGGACGTTATGCAACATTTATTTGTGTATGGTTCAGCATTACATAATGTGATAAAAAGCATTGTAACGATATTCATGCTCTGCCATTGTCCTATTGTGAGTCTACCTTTACTCCGCACACACTGGTGCACACTAAAAACCTGGGAGGTGTGGTCACAGTTACAGTGAATGTCCGTGGGCAAGTTTAATAAATTGGGCCATTGATGCAGAGAAGCAAGTATCCAGGGTTTAATGGGGAGAGTAGCCTGGAGATTCGAAGTAGTTAGACCTGTGCTGTCTTGCTAATTAGTGTGTAAATATTGAGGTGGCTTAGGACAGCAGATTGTTTTGGTGACAGGGACAAGCTGAGGACAAAGGCACTAATTTTGTCTCACCTTCACTTCTGCTTCTGGAAGTTCACCTGGTGAAAACACAGCACAGGCACTTCTGTTTATAGGAACCACTCTCACTTTTGAGAAAGATGGTACTCATGAATGCATTTCTTTAGCGAGCTTTTGTTTGCTTACCATACTGAAGCTCATTCTTACACTATTATTGTATTTACATTCTAAGATATGAACAGTTTGAAGAGGTTAGTCCTGGAAAAAGTGATAGATGCAGATGTTACAGGCTGGCTGCATGTGGTTTCAAGCTAAATTGCTATATACTGGGCACTGGCCAGCATGCAGTTCTTACTGAAATTAGAGTGTTCAGCACACAAGGAAGTGTGGGACCCTTTGATGGAAGTTGTGATTGTCAACTTTTTGTGTGTGTGTGGCTGATTCACCTCCTCAAATGGCTTGAGCCTGGATGTATGCATTAATTGTGCTGTATTGCTAACTCCAGCTCACCCATGGGCACTTGGATTGCAGTAATGGATTGGAAATTTGTGTGAAATCTATCAGATCACCGAGACTGTGAGTGTAACACTGAAATGTCCTTTAGATGTTCGTGGATCAGGACACAGACCATTCCTGAATAATGTCCATGCAGATCAAATAAGCTGCCAGTGGGAGGCAACTTTGAAGCTCGTGTGACTGTCGAAGAGTTTTGTCAGCCTCAGAGTTCAATGGCACAAATCTCAAATCTTGTCATGTAAAATTCAGCACCTACAAAGTAGTAAGAAAAGAGACAGAGAAGATACAATGCTTGAGGCACTGAATCAAGTGAGAAAAGCTGTTGACAACCAGCCTTTCTCAGAAGAACATGTGTTTATTGTAGCCCCCCTGGGAATGTCCCCCCCCCCCCCCCAAAAAGGCCTGAAGTGTGATTCATCACCTGGAATTAAGAATTTTTTTAAATGGAATCTGTGATAGCTAATTATTATTAATCCTTAACATCTCCCCAGAACAGAAGCTTCAAAGCTTGTAGAATGTAATTAGGTAGCCTAAAGGCACTGTTGGTTTTCATTAGTTATCAGTCCAGCCAAAGCTGCATATCTAGAGCTAAAGCACGTGCTACAGGTCTAGAGTTGCACCCAATAAATAAAACCCTGATGAAAAATAACACACATGCATGATTAGCTATTTCACTTCTTCTGTGGTAGTCCAGTCTAGGGAGAAGTGAATGTAATTCTAATGCCCAACATGGTCCACCTGCATTCATTAAGAGGGCTTGTAGGGTTTGCGTGGGCCATGTGGGCCACTTGGGTGGAGGAACATATCAGAGTGAAGAAAGTGAGAACAAGTGCTCCTGTGTGTACGGCTTATAGTGATGAGAGATGAGAGAGCCAGGCATTTCTGTACGCAGATGGAGGGTGACTATTTTGTAAGTACTGTGAGAACAGTGTATAGTATGATCAGTGTACGGCTTATAGTGATGAGAGATGAGAGAGCCAGGCATTTCTGTACGCAGATGGAGGGCGACTATTTTGTAAGTACTGTGAGAACAGTGTATAGTATGATCAGTGTTGCAACCTCAAACCATCACGTGAATCAAAGAAGCACTTCTCTCGGATATAGAGGGTGGTATAAAAAGTAACATAATGATAGAGGCATACATATTAACATACTGATAGAGGCATACATATTAACATACTGATACATATTAACATACTGATAGAGGCATACATATTAACACAGTGATAGAGGCATACATATTAACATACTGATAGAGGCATACATATTAACATATTGATAGAGGCATACATATAAACATTGATAGAGGCATATATATTAACATACTGATAGAGGCATAGATATTAGAAAACTGATAGAGGCATATATATTAACATACTGATAGAGGCATACATATTAACATATTGATAGAGGCATACATATTAACATATTGATAGAGGCATACATATTAACATATTGATAGAGGCATACATATTAACATATTGATAGAGGCATACATATTAACATACTGATAGAGGTATACATATTAACATTGATAGAGGCATACATTCACATACTGATAGAGGCATACATATTAACATATTGATAGAGGCATACATATTAACATATTGATAGAGGCATACACATTAACATACTGATAGAGTCATACATATTAACATACTGATAGAGGCATACATATTAACATATTGATAGAGGCATACATATTAACATATTGATAGAGGCATACATATTAACATATTGATAGAAGCATACGTATTAACACACTGATAGAGGCATACATAGAGGCATACATATTAACATACTGATAGAGGCATACTGATAGAGGCATACATATTAACATATTGATAGAGGCATACATATTAACATACTGATAGAGGCATACATATAAACATATTGTACATATTAACATTGATAGAGGCATACATATATAGAGGCATACATATAAACATATTGATAGAGGCATACATATTAACATACTGATAGAGGCATACATATTAACATATTGATAGAGGCATACATATATAGAGGCATACATATAAACATATTGATAGAGGCATACATACATGTATTAACATATTGATAGAGGCATACATTGTATTTTTTTAATTGCTTTGCTAAAATGTCATAAATGTGAAGTAAGAACAACCTGGAATGGAAAGAGGTGTATTTTGAAATGGAGCCCCATGGGGTCTGATATTCTGCAGATCTGATGTTGAAGGTGTCATGAGTTTTGTTCTCTTGAAGCTGATGGAAGTGTGAAGCACATGGCCACAGAGTTACAGGCGCTGCAATGCTGGCCAGTATTTCAGATGAGACTTGGTTGCACCTGATGCAAAATATCACCTGACCTGCTCATTGCACATGTGGAGAACTCAGTAGTTGAAGTTGGCTCTTTTCACTTGAGGCTTTCTCAGTTGCTAATCACAGTAAGATGATTGAAGGATCTTGGCCTTGTCAGAGAAGTCAACAAGGCTTGAGTAAAGAAGAGTGCTTTCCACAAGCCCAAGAAAAAAGTGATCGGAGGAAACAGTTCTAGTATTTCAGAAAGGAACCCAGCAAATGCTGAAGTGAGATCTTGTGTGAGGAGGTTACAGGAGTGGTGCTCTGATTCTTACTAAGGCTGCAAAGATGTGCAGTGGTGTCTATCTTAGATGGTTTCCATTTCAGTCGCTGGTTTCCTTGTAGATGTCAAGAGGTGTCTGTGCCAACAACTCGCTATGCTACTGTGTGGAGCTGACTTGAAAAGATACCAATCTCAGTAGAGTATCTTAATCTCCTTGACCATGTTGTTTTGGTGCACATCAACTGTTGCCAAATATTTATCACTGGCTGGACCACGAATCACCACTGGCTATATTCAATGGTCTCAATGTCTGTGAACAGACAAGGTCCAGGAAGTGCAAGGTCCAGGAAGTGCTTAACAGCTCTATGGCTTGGGTCTCAGTGTCATGACCGAAGCCAGAAGATTGAGAATCACCTTGCAGCGGAAGTTTGTCAGCACTACAGGGAGCAGGGAGGGGTTGGGCCCCCACAATTTTGACAAAGTCTCTTTTACAGTGGGTGCTTTGGATAACTATAATCATAATTCATCAAGCAACACTGCCAAAGAGTAGTCATTCCAATGCTACAGGAGACAAGTCTGACGCAGTTGCCGACCAGCAGAGCACTGTCTGCCAGATAGTTTTACTCCTGTACCAGATATTCTCCTCAATCTAGCACTGTTCTTATCCCTGCAACAGGGCACCTGAAAGATGGAGAGGTGGAAAAAACCCGATCCCAAAGGAAGATCTGGAAAAGGAGGGCAAAGTTGCTTGGTCGGCCTACCGTGCCTCTATGCAGAATGGATCAGATGAGTTACAGGAAGCTCTTTCTCAACAGTTACCACTCTCCCATGAGAAGCTTTAGATTGCTGCCATGATAAAGCAAGGCATGAATGCACAGCATCAAGCTGCCCTGCTCCTCAACCCTGGACACACTCCAGTGATAGCTCTAGATGCTGCCATGGCAAGGCATGGATGCACAGCATCAAGCTGCCCTGCTCCTCAATCCTGGACACACTCCAGTGATGGCTCTAGATGCTGCCATGGCAAGGCATGGATGCACAGCATCAAGCTGCCCTGCTCCTCAATCCTGGACACACTCCAGTGATGGCTCTAGATGCTGCCATGGCAAGGCATGGATGCACAGCATCAAGCTGCCCTGCTCCTCAATCCTGGACACACTCCAGTGATGGCTCTAGATGCTGCCATGGCAAGGCATGGATGCACAGCATCAAGCTGCCCTGCTCCTCAACCCGGGACACACTCCAGTGATAGCTCTAGATGCTGCCATGGCAAGGCATGAATGCACAGCATCAAGCTGCCCTGCTCCTCAACCCTGGACACACTCCAGTGATAGCTCTAGATGCTGCCATGGCAAGGCATGAATGCACAGCATCAAGCTGCCCTGCTCCTCAACCCTGGACACACTCCAGTGATAGCTCTAGATGCTGCCATGGCAAGGCATGGATGCACAGCATCAAGCTGCCCTGCTCCTCAACCCTGGACACACTCCAGTGATAGCTCTAGATGCTGCCATGGCAAGGCATGAATGCACAGCATCAAGCTGCCCTGCTCCTCAACCCTGGACACACTCCAGTGATAGCTCTAGATGCTGCCATGGCAAGGCATGGATGCACAGCATCAAGCTGCCCTGCTCCTCAACCCTGGACACACTCCAGTGATAGCTCTAGATGCTGCCATGGCAAGGCATGGATGCACAGCATCAAGCTGCCCTGCTCCTCAACCCTGGACACACTCCAGTGATAGCTCTAGATGCTGCCATGGCAAGGCATGGATGCACAGCATCAAGCTGCCCTGCTCCTCAACCCTGGACACACTCCAGTGATAGCTCTAGATGCTGCCATGGCAAGGCATGGATGCACAGCATCAAGCTGCCCTGCTCCTCAACCCTGGACACACTCCAGTGATAGCTCTAGATGCTGCCATGGCAAGGCATGGATGCACAGCATCAAGCTGCCCTGCTCCTCAACCCTGGACACACTCCAGTGATAGCTCTAGATGCTGCCATGGCAAGGCATGGATGCACAGCATCAAGCTGCCCTGCTCCTCAACCCTGGACACACTCCAGTGATAGCTCTAGATGCTGCCATGGCAAGGCATGGATGCACAGCATCAAGCTGCCCTGCTCCTCAACCCTGGACACACTCCAGTGATAGCTCTAGATGCTGCCATGGCAAGGCATGGATGCACAGCATCAAGCTGCCCTGCTCCTCAACCCTGGACACACTCCAGTGATAGCTCTAGATGCTGCCATGGCAAGGCATGGATGCACAGCATCAAGCTGCCCTGCTCCTCAATCCTGGACACACTCCAGTGATGGCTCTGGATGCTGCCCTTTATGCACACTCACTGGCAAAGAGTGTGCGCCTCATTCTGGTGAGATGGGAGGCACGAATGAAGGAGTCTGAAGTAGTACCAGAGGAGGTGATTCTTGCCTCTGTTAGTGTGGGGGTCCACCCCAAAGCCATCCAAGTAATTTCTATATGTGCTACACAGCCATCTCAATGTACAGACCACCAAACATAACAGCACTTGTCCTCTCCATGCATGCAGACCAGGTGAATACCCTAGACCTCGGGATGAGGCCTTCAAGTTTTCTGAGCACCGAACATTGAAGATAACATTGAAGAGACCAGGGAAATTTGGAGACAAAAGAGATGATAAAGAATTCCCTATTCCACTACTGGGACACAATCTTGAACATGGAGCTTTTGGCTCTAATCTTCCAGAACTCACCACGAGTGTAACTTGCCACTGTATGTGGTGTCTTGCAGCCAGAAATCCCTAGTTTTTTTCTCTGGATCACCGGAGTTAGCAAGATGATTCCTGTTCACATCTGTGCCATGCCACCCTGTATTCTAAGGAAATTTGAAGACAATGGCCACTGGGTTCTCCCCAAGATTACTACAATGCCAATAGCCCTGGTGAATGATTCTGGAAATACTGTAAGACTCGCAGAGAATCCATCTGCCTTCAGAAAAGGGATGGTAGAGCAAGCTTGGCTTCTAATGGAGTTTGAGAAAGATTATCATACTGAAGGAAGTGGTCATCATACCTCCATGAAGAAGGTTTGTCTCCCTAAAGAGCTAGAAACAAGCACTGAGCATCAGTGACCTTGGCAACCCTTTTCCTAATGACACTAAAGAAATTACTGACTGTCAGCCCCATAGATGCTTCTGTTGTCATGGCAGTCCTCACTGTGGGCAAGGAACAGTACAACAATTACCACAAGTTGGGACTAGCAGATTACACCAGCTCGACCCTTGAACATGTAAAGAAAAACTCCTTGGGACTTTGAGATCACCTTACCCAACGTCACGACCAAATATGGTGTTAATACCTTCTCCAGATTGTACATTGCAACACACCACAGACAAGGAAACAGCATTTTTTGAGCATGAGAACTTTTTTGAGCATGAGAATCATCCATTTCTTCTACTGCGACTAGGAAAAGTGTCTTGTCTGTTGACGTGTCAGGAAAACAACCCCCCAACCATGCATGCTAATGGAGCCTGGGGTTTAGTCGGCATAAGGTCCTTGATGATGGTGCAGTTATCGTGCACCTGTCAGCAAGCAGAGTCAGTAGCTTCAATCAACATGCAGACGAGGAGGTTATTCTTCCACTTCTTGAAACAATTGTAGAACTCGATGAGGGTAGACGTTGCGTGGACACTTGCACCACCAGCGGCATGAAGGAGTCAGCGAGAGAGAAAGAGAGGAAGGTAGCTGGCAAGAGCTAAATCATTGGGAACTTGAAGGTACGAGGTTCAACCAGCAAGAAGGAGTTTTTCACTTTCTCTTCCAGCAAGGTTGCAACCATTGGACTCCCACTTGAGAAAAGGTTATTCTGGCCAGGAGGCAATTGACAGTCATGCCATCATGCACTCACGAGGAAGCAGACACTGAGATCCTCCTCCTAGACACAGCCTGGCTTGCCAGCATGTCTGGTACGCCCAGCGAATACAGACATCATCGTGATCCTATATAGTTGGATCTCTGCTGACCACGTGTCCAACCCTAGACGTATGGGTGGCCTTTGTGCTGGGAAGAATGTCACTATCTCCATCAATATCATTGCTCGTACATTACATTGGGAGAGGAAAAAGCCACCATACTGTTGTCCATGCATCTTCAGGCAGCAACACTCCTTCCGCCTTCTTTTTCCAGGAGGGGAGAGGCTTGGAATTGTTACCAAGCGGCAATGGAGGCATTCTCCTCATTACTTCTAATCTTCACTCTGAGCTTGAGCAGTATATCAGCACTTTACACTGTTGGAACACTACACAGTTGTTCTCCATAAGATAAGCACAACCAGCAACCAGGAGTCTGTCAATGAGACACAGAGAGAGAGCCTCACCCAGAGAAGCAAGGAAAACATCTCACATGCATGGCATGCATACTCAAAGTGTGCTGCTTATCGTACTGCAAAGTGGACCATGACTGAAGAGACACAGCAGGAAATTTCATCTCCAGAGGGACGTGGTTGGACTCAGAGCACTGTTAGTGAGTCTTGGCTTGCCATATGGACCACACTCTGCTTGCTAGTTGGTGTATAGTCCTACCTGTACTGTCATGCTAGTTGGTGTGTGGTCCTACCTGTTCTGTCATGCTAGTTTGTGTGTAGTCCTACCTGTACTGTCATGCTAGTTGGTTTGTAGTCCTTCCTGTACTGTCATGCTAGTTGGTGTGTAGTCCTTCCTGTACTGTCATTCTAGTTGGTGTGTAGTCCTACCTGTACTGCCATGCTAGTTGGTGTGCAGTCCTACCTGTACTGTCATGCTAGTTGGTGTGTAGTCCTACCTGTACTGCCATGCTAGTTGGTGTGTAGTCCTACCTGTACTGTCATGCTAGTTGGTGTGTAGTCCTACCTGTACTGTCATACTAGTTGGTGTGTAGTCCTACCTGTACTGTCATGCTAGTTGGTGTGTAGTCCTGCCTGTACTGTCATGCTAGTTGGTGTGTAGTCCTACATGTACTGCCATGCTAGTTTGTGTGTAGTCCTACCTGTACTGTCATGCTAATTGGTGTGTAGTCCTACCTGTACTGCCATGCTAGTTGGTGTGTAGTCCTACCTGTACTGTCATGCTAGTTGGTGTGTAGTCCTACCTGTACTGTCATGCTAGTTGGTGTGTAGTCCTACCTGTACTGTCATGCTAGTTGGTGTGTAGTCCTACCTGTACTGTCATGCTAGTTGGTGTGTAGTCCTACCTGTACTGCCATGCTAGTTGGTGTGTAGTCCTACCTGTACTGTCATGCTAGTTGGTGTGTAGTCCTACCTGTACTGTCATGCTAGTTGGTGTGTAGTCCTACCTGTACTGCCATGCTAGTTGGTGTGTAGTCCTACCTGTACTGTCATGCTAGTTGGTGTGTAGTCCTACCTGTACTCCCATGCTAGTTGGTGTGTAGTCCTACCTGTACTGTCATGCTAGTTCAGGGGTAGGCAAATTTTTTAGACTATCGACACCTTCATGGAATCCTTGATCCCTCATCAACCCCCAGATTAAAAACAATATAACATATGAAGTCATAAACATATTCAAAATAAATTAACTCGCTTATTGACAAATAAAAAAATTGAAGTTTTATGGCCTTCTTTTTTCTTTTATTTATTAAAAAATGACCTAATGTTTCAAATTCAGGCCAAATATCATATTCTTTATATGTTTTCACCATTAAAATATTGATGTGTATATATCTCCTCCTCCTTGACTTGTTGTTTTTGTCATGGTTATTGGCTTTTTATGACATATTATACTAAATTTGGTATTAATACACCAAATTAATAAGGTCGTTAGCAAAGGTGGGTACAGTTGAAAAGTTAACGACTTCGCGTTAATTAACAATTAGCCAATTGGCATCAATAATAATATTAGTGCGGACCAGTCCACTAAATAGCCAGTCCACTAAATAGGCAGTATTGGTCTTCTAGAAAATAGGATGCTGCTTATAATAATCCATTATTAGCATGCATAAGCATGCATAAGCCCTAAGCTCTATCTAAACTAAGCTACATGTTGAAAATTATTTGTGCACAAAATTATAGTTGGCTTTTTCCTTCCTTCATTGCTAGAGTTTGGCATTGTCCACCATCTAGGAACTCCCTTAAGCTCAGGTAAAGCTTCTACACTCCATCTCCGCATGTTTCCATAGAACAAGGAGTGTCACAAGAGTCGATCGTTAGCTAAACATTGCCTAACATTGTAGATAGCCTTTGAGATCGAAAAGCACTAACTCCAAAAGGTCACTAAAGTGCAACTGTTTACTAAATCTCGTGGCCTACACAGAGCTTTGCTTTAGGGGAGATGGTGTTGAAATTCGAGTCCAAGCTTAGGCAGGGTTTTCCCCGATCACTAACTCTGCCCTGCACGTTCGGTACCCAGCTTTGATCGTTAGCTAACGACCCCCTTTTCTGCTCATCGACCCCCTTTCGATCCCTAAGCATTTATCGACCCCTTGAATAGTCCTATTGACCCCCAGGGTCGATATCGACCACTTTGGCTACCCCTATGCTAGTTGGTATATAGTCCTACTTGTCATGCTAGTTGGTGTGAAGTCCTACCTGTTCTGTCATGCTAGTTGGTGTGTAGTCCTGCCAGTACTGTCATGCTAAGTCCTACCTGTACTGTCATGCTAGTTGGTGTTAGTCCTACTGTCATGCTAGTTGGTGTGTAGTCCTACCTGTACTGCCATGCTAGTTGGTGTGTAGTCCTACCTGTACTGTCATGCTAGTTGGTGTGTAGGCCTACCTATACTCATGCTGTAGTCCTACCTGTATTCATGCTAGTTGGTGTGTAGTCCTACCTAGACTCATGCTAGTTGGTGTGTAGTCCTACCTGTTCTGCCATGCTTGTTGGTGTGTAGTCCTACCTGTACAGTCATGCTAGTTGGTGTGTAGTCCTACCTGTACTCATGCTAGTTGGTGTGTAGTCCTGCATGTAATTCCATGCTAGTTGGTACCTAGTACTACTTCAGCCTTTTGTTGGTCCAAATGGCTCAATCTCGGCTCTCGGGGATTATTTGTCTATGTCATGCTAATCAACTTTCAAGCCATTTAGATGGTCAAAATAGCTATCTCAGAGATTTTGTAAGCTAAACTTTTCTTGGGGTGATCTTCCTTAAGGCATACAAACTCCTGCATAATGTGTGCATTATGAAACCATGGAAGAGGTTTGTGTACCTCAAGTCCACAGGGCAAGTAGGCCAGCCTACCGGGAACAATCCCACTTCTGCCATAACCTCTCCCAGGTACAGTCGGTCACCTTCACTAGGGACATTCCGGAATAGTCTCAAGTATGCCAGGATTCATGGGATACTTGAGAATAACCATGAATGTCCATAGGGGTGAGGGTGGCTGATTGCACATCTAGGATACTGGAATGCTACCCAGGAATGTCTCTATTCCATAGAATATTCTAGTACTAGGACTACCCCTAGAATATGCCCAGCTCTAACCCTGATCAAGCTGTATAGTGCAGTCATCCTCTGTAGGAACATCTCAGGACAGGTCCAAGTATGCCAGGAATTCAAGGATGTTTAGCAGTAGGGAGGATTGTGGCACTATGTTCACCAGTGACACACCTACACATAACTCTGGTTTGTAGTGCGGGAGCCATATGCTACCTTGGTGCACTGCTTCCTGCACTTCCTAGCAACTGGGCTCTGCCACCATTGCTGCTAGAGTCTGTGAAGTGCCGTATTCTGGCTCCACACTTGAATTATGATTATAGCTCATTTTTGGGGTGCACAGGTCACTTGCAGTGTGACTTTTTTACACTTGACAGTTGATTCTCCGCTCACATGCTCAAGTGCATGACCTCACTCCTCCAGCTGCTTCTAGGCAACCCTGACTAAGTGTTAACCACGAGGTGTGCTTGATTGATTTGTGTGTAAACCCAAACAGTATTGCTGCACAGCTGAAATGAAATGTCTACAAAAGAAATGTTTGCAAAGTCTGTTGATTGCTATTGTGGGAGAAGAAGCACTTGAGTATAGCCACATTCATGCCCCCTGTGTGTGGTGTGTGGTGTGTCCTGGAAAGATAGTCATTGAGTGGATAATTTGCAAGTGGACAAACAGACTTTTGTTTTTCATCTGGTGGGGAGGGAGTCACCTCACTGGTGGCAGGTGGTGAGAGAGTCACCTCACTGGTGGCAGGTGGGGAGGGAGTCTCACCTCACGGGTGTCAGGTGGTGAGAGAGTCACCTCACTGGTGGCAGGTGGTGAGAGAGTCAACTCACTGGTGGCAGGTGGGGAGGGAGTCTCACCTCACGGGTGTCAGGTGGTGAGAGAGTCACCTCACTGGTGGCAGGTGGTGAGAGAGTCAACTCACTGGTGGCAGGTGGGGAGGGAGTCTCACCTCACGGGTGTCACGTGGTGAGAGAGTCACCTCACTGGTGGCAGGTGGTGAGAGAGTCACCTCAGGTGGCGAGAGAGTCTCACCTCACTGGTGGCAGGTGGTGAGAGAGTCTCACCTCACTGGTGGCAGGTGGGGAGGGAGTCTCGCCTCACTGGTGGCAGGTGGTGAGAGAGTCTCACCTCACTGGTGGCAGGTGGGGAGGGAGTCTCACCTCACGGGTGGCAGATGGTGAGAGAGTCTCACCTCACTGGTGGCAGGTGGTGAGAGAGTCTCACCTCACTGGTGGCAGGTGGGGAGGGTGTCTCACCTCACTCATGGCAGGTGGTGAGAGAGTCTCACCTCACTGGTATCAGGTGGTGAGAGAGTCTCACCTCACTGATGGCAGGTGGCGAGAGAGTCTCACCTCACTGGTGGAAGGTGGGGAGCGTAACTGGTGGCAGGTGGGGAGGGAGTCTCACCTCACTGATGGCAGGTGGAGAGGGTGTCTCACCTCACTGGTGGCAGGTGGTGAGAGAGTCTCACCTCACTGGTGGCAGGTGGAGAGGGTGTCTCACCTCACTGGTGGCAGGTGGTGAGAGAGTCTCACCTCACTGGTGGCAGGTGGCGAGAGTCTCACTACACTGATGGCAGGTGGAGAGGGTGTCTCACCTCACTGGTGGCAGGTGGTGAGAGAGTCTCACCTCACTGGTGGTGGCAGGTGGTGAGAGAGTCTCACCTCACTGGTGGCAGGTGGTGAGATAGTCTCACCTCACTGGTGGTAGGTTGGTAGGTGGGGAGGAAGTCTAAACTCACTGGTGTCGAGAGTCTCACCTCACTGGTGTCAGGTGGTGTGAGAGTCTCACCTCACTGGTGGCAGTTGTGGGGAGGGAGTCTCACTTCACTGGTGGCAGGTGGTGAGAGAGTCTCACCTCACTGGTGGCAATTGGTGAAGGATTCTCACTTCATTGGTGGCAAGTGGTGAAGGACTCTCACTTCACTGGTGGCAGATGGGGTGTAGTTCTTCCTTGGCAGCTATCCATGCTAACCTCCAAATTTCCTATATATAAAACTACACTATTAGATATTTAGGGGACTTATCAAGCACCACAAGAGTAGGGGCAGAGATGGTGCAGAGACTTCCTCCACGAAACCTTATTGCCCTGCGCTACTTTTGGCATGCATAAAACAGGGTCCAGTAATGGTGTCTGTGCACACACACACACACACATGGATCTGAAGCATAAGTCAATACGAAATTAGTTCTGTGATCCAAAAGGGACTGGGAGGAGGAGGGGGAGGGGGGACCTCACAAGAGGTTCAGTGATGCCACGGGGACTCCTGCGATCATCCAGTGATGTCCAAAGTCATAGGTTCCCTTTCCAATTAACCCTAGTGCTAGCCTTAGTCCAGGGCAAGGACTTTGGACCTTGGACATGCACAGATGTGCCTGGGATTTTGTCTGCATTATCACCATCCATATATGGTCACCATCCATATATGGAAATAAAACCATGACATATTGATGTAGCTAATCATGAAATGTTCTTCTGAGTAAGTGATGTAACCATGTGAATTGGCTTTTTGCTGTGTCACCTTTTCTGGTTTCCTGTTCCACACCTTTTTCTACTTGTCATGACAGTATGATGATGGGAAATTGGACTGTCTTCTCAAGGAAGTGGCAGAGACAGAAGTTCCTGCTGATGCACCTATAGCACCTCCGCAGGGGGACGAAGGAGAAGCATGTGATGACGAACTGCTTCCCAGTCAGCGTGAGAGAAGTAAGTTCGGTTTTCATGCTTTTTTCCCCCCAGGATGGAGAACTGTTTGGCAGCTCTCTGAACTTAATTTGTGGTGTGCAAGATGCTTTACCTTTTACAATTATGAACACACATTTCTGATGTGCATTATTTAGAAGGTGAAAGGTCCTACATGGGCAAATTATTTTTTTGACAAGTATATAGTTTTGTTTTTAAATGTTTTTGTTTTAAATGGAATATTTCTGTCGTGTTTCTTGTTTGTTGTTGTTGTGTTTTATTTGTTTCCTCTCTATAATTAAGCAGCTTTCTTCAAGAAATTGCTCGGGCTAACTCCTGAACTAACCAATCATAGCAGGTGTTATTCTTTGCCATGTTTATTACTGTCATGGGAGTAAGTTTCTCTGTAAACCAACTGATAGTTCACTTCTTTGCAGAGAAAACATGCCAGCAGCTGCTGAATCAGCTAGACTTGACTCAGTATTGCACAAGCACCAATTTTTGAGTGTTTTACTGAATCGAGACAAAGATTAGTTGCTGCAATGCAATTTGGAGTCTTCTGGCAGTAAAATAATCAATTTCATGCAAGTATGTGTGGTGAAAAAAGTAGACTAATTCACTAGATAAAAAATGCTACAAATATAAAAAATGTTACAAAGAGTGGATTGCTAAGAAAGGAAACAAGCTGTACCCATGTAGTGTTTGATGACCCTTTACCAGTTATATTTATTATTTACACCATGTGTACATGGTAAATGGTAAAGGGTCATCTAAATGCTTGTGGTCTACAAGGGTACAGTCTGGTTTCATTTAAGAGGCCAATCGATTATATATATATATATATAGTTGTTTGAACATTTTGTTCTTGTGAAAGTTGTTTTGTTTGTTTGGTTGGTTGTTTGTGTGCATTATATATAGTCGAGCACTGGAGGACTGCACCAAGTGTGAGCTTCAGGATCTCCAGGGCTGTTAAATACACTATTTATTGCTTCTTCATATTGCACACTACACAACCCAGCGCACGCCATGTCTTGCTGCTGGTGCTGACTGTTAGGGTCAGCTGCTCCAGCTCCAGCAAGGACTTGGTAGCAGTTGCACAGGAGAACTCTACCAACTAATCAGCAGGTGTTTTGTAGAGAATTAGCTGCAACCTCCTTTGGACTTGGTAACTTAAAAGAGAGAGAAGTCCACCAACCAGCGGCAGAACTGAGTGCAGGCATTCATTCTGCTTATCCTACAGCACATGCTGTCTTGACTCAATTCCAATTACAAAACATCACATGAGATAGCTTGACTGCATATCTACAGCCACTTCTACCTAGGCCCGTTTATGCAACAGAGCAGTCACAGATGTGCATTGGAACATTTGGAATCTTGGCATACTCAGGATCTTATGTATAGCCCTATTGTAGGCTAGTGGGGAAACAGAGACAGAAACAAGCTTACAAATATGGATCCTTGAAGGTGAATCTCAAGGGGTTTCACTTTGCTGTTTACTACTAGCATAGAGTAGGGTTCAAATGCTGGGGGTCTTTTTTGAGCCATATCGGCTGAAACCCCTTATATGTCAGTGAGATGCCAGTGTGAGTTTTAGCTGGGATACGAGGGTTTTTTGGGGGGGGAGGGGGAGGGGGGGGGGGAGGGGGAGGGGGGGGGGGGAGGGGGAGGGGGGGGGGGGGGGAGTGGAGGGGGGGGGGGGGAGGGGGAGGGGGGGGGGGGGGTGTACTATCACAATTTTAAAGAGTGAGTCAAACCAATATATGGAGTGCTAATGTTGAAGACTGTTGTCAAGATTGGGTGGGGGGTTACTGTATCTAAGGTCTCCAGGCTGCTGGAGGTGTTTTGGAGCAAACATTGACCTTTATTTGGATGCTATGAAGTAGCTGAAGGAGGTTTAGCTGATGGAGTGCTATTGTTGTGTGTGTTGGATGCTATGAAGTAGCTGAAGGAGGTTTAGCTGAGATGGAGTGCTATTGATGTGTGTGTTGGATGCTATGAAGTAGCTGAAGGAGGTTTAGCTGAGATGGAGTGCTATTGTTGTGTGTGTTGGATGCTATGAAGTAGCTGAAGGAGGTTTAGCTGAGATGGAGTGCTATTGTTGTGTGTGTTGGATGCTATGAAGTAGCTGAAGGAGGTTTAGCTGAGATGGAGTGCTATTGTTGTGTGTGTTGGATGCTATGAAGTAGCTGAAGGAGGTTTAGCTGAGATGGAGTGCTATTGTTGTGTGTGTTGGATGCTAAGAAGTAGCTGAAGGAGGTTTAGCTGAGATGGAGTGCTATTGTTGTGTGTGTTGGATGCTATGAAGTAGCTGAAGGAGGTTTAGCTGAGATGGAGTGCTATTGTTGTGTGTGTTGGATACTATGAAGTAGCTGAAGGAGGTTTAGCTGAGATGGAGTGCTATTGTTGTGTGTGTTGGATGCTATGAAGTAGCTGAAGGAGGTTTAGCTGAGATGGAGTGCTATTGTTGTGTGTGTTGGATGCTATGAAGTAGCTGAAGGAGGTTTAGCTGAGATGGAGTGCTATTGTTGTGTGTGTTGGATGCTATGAAGTAGCTGAAGGAGGTTTAGCTGAGATGGAGTGCTATTGTTGTGTGTGTTGGATGCTATGAAGTAGCTGAAGGAGGTTTAGCTGAGATGGAGTGCTATTGTTGTGTGTGTTGGATGCTAAGAAGTAGCTGAAGGAGGTTTAGCTGAGATGGAGTGCTATTGTTGTGTGTGTTGGATACTATGAAGTAGCTGAAGGAGGTTTAGCTGAGATGGAGTGCTATTGTTGTGTGTGTTGGATGCTATGAAGTAGCTGAAGGAGGTTTAGCTGAGATGGAGTGCTATTGTTGTGTGTGTTGGATGCTATGAAGTAGCTGAAGGAGGTTTAGCTGAGATGGAGTGCTATTGTTGTGTGTGTTGGATGCTATGAAGTAGCTGAAGGAGGTTTAGCTGAGATGGAGTGCTATTGTTGTGTGTGTTGGATGCTATGAAGTAGCTGAAGGAGTTTTAGCTGAGATGGAGTGCTATTGTTGTGTGTGTTGGATGCTATGAAGTAGCTGAAGGAGGTTTAGCTGAGATGGAGTGCTATTGTTGTGTGTGTTGGATGCTATGAAGTAGCTGAAGGAGGTTTAGCTGAGATGGAGTGCTATTGTTGTGTGTGTTGGATGCTATGAAGTAGCTGAAGGAGGTTTAGCTGAGATGGAGTGCTATTGTTGTGTGTGTTGGATGCTATGAAGTAGCTGAAGGAGGTTTAGCTGAGATGGAGTGCTATTGTTGTGTGTGTTGGATGCTAAGAAGTAGCTGAAGGAGGTTTAGCTGAGATGGAGTGCTATTGTTGTGTGTGTTGGATGCTATGAAGTAGCTGAAGGAGGTTTAGCTGAGATGGAGTGCTATTGTTGTGTGTGTTGGATACTAAGAAGTAGCTGAAGGAGGTTTAGCTGAGATGGAGTGCTATTGTTGTGTGTGTTGGATGCTATGAAGTAGCTGAAGGAGGTTTAGCTGAGATGGAGTGCTATTGTTGTGTGTGTTGGATGCTATGAAGTAGCTGAAGGAGGTTTAGCTGAGATGGAGTGCTATTGTTGTGTGTGTTGGATGCTATGAAGTAGCTGAAGGAGGTTTAGCTGAGATGGAGTGCTATTGTTGTGTGTGTTGGATGCTATGAAGTAGCTGAAGGAGGTTTAGCTGAGATGGAGTGCTATTGTTGTGTGTGTTGGATGCTATGAAGTAGCTGAAGGAGGTTTAGCTGAGATGGAGTGCTATTGTTGTGTGTGTTGGATGCTAAGAAGTAGCTGAAGGAGGTTTAGCTGAGATGGAGTGCTATTGTTGTGTGTGTTGGATGCTAAGAAGTAGCTGAAGGAGGTTTAGCTGAGATGGAGTGCTATTGTTGTGTGTGTTGGATGCTATGAAGTAGCTGAAGGAGTTTTAGCTGAGATGGAGTGCTATTGTTGTGTGTGTTGGATGCTATGAAGTAGCTGAAGGAGGTTTAGCTGAGATGGAGTGCTATTGTTGTGTGTGTTGGATGCTATGAAGTAGCTGAAGGAGTTTTAGCTGAGATGGAGTGCTATTGTTGTGTGTGTTGGATGCTATGAAGTAGCTGAAGGAGGTTTAGCTGAGATGGAGTGCTATTGTTGTGTGTGTTGGATGCTATGAAGTAGCTGAAGGAGGTTTAGCTGAGATGGAGTGCTATTGTTGTGTGTGTTGGATGCTAAGAAGTAGCTGAAGGAGGTTTAGCTGAGATGGAGTGCTATTGTTGTGTGTGTTGGATGCTATGAAGTAGCTGAAGGAGGTTTAGCTGAGATGGAGTGCTATTGTTGTGTGTGTTGGATACTAAGAAGTAGCTGAAGGAGGTTTAGCTGAGATGGAGTGCTATTGTTGTGTGTGTTGGATGCTATGAAGTAGCTGAAGGAGGTTTAGCTGAGATGGAGTGCTATTGTTGTGTGTGTTGGATGCTATGAAGTAGCTGAAGGAGGTTTAGCTGAGATGGAGTGCTATTGTTGTGTGTGTTGGATGCTATGAAGTAGCTGAAGGAGGTTTAGCTGAGATGGAGTGCTATTGTTGTGTGTGTTGGATGCTATGAAGTAGCTGAAGGAGGTTTAGCTGAGATGGAGTGCTATTGTTGTGTGTGTTGGATGCTAAGAAGTAGCTGAAGGAGGTTTAGCTGAGATGGAGTGCTATTGTTGTGTGTGTTGGATGCTAAGAAGTAGCTGAAGGAGGTTTAGCTGAGATGGAGTGCTATTGTTGTGTGTGTTGGATGCTATGAAGTAGCTGAAGGAGGTTTAGCTGAGATGGAGTGCTATTGTTGTGTGTGTTGGATACTATGAAGTAGCTGAAGGAGGTTTAGCTGAGATGGAGTGCTATTGTTGTGTGTGTTGGATGCTATGAAGTAGCTGGAGGTTTAGCTGAGATGGAGTGCTATTGTTGTGTGTGTTGGATGCTATGAAGTAGCTGGAGGTTTAGCTGAGATGGAGTGCTATTGTTGTGTGTGTTGGATGCTAAGAAGTAGCTGAAGGAGGTTTAGCTGAGATTGTGTGTGTTGGATGCTATGAAGTAGCTGAAGGTGGTTTAGCTGAGATGGAGTGCTATTGTTGTGTGTGTTGGATGCTATGAAGTAGCTGAAGGAGGTTTAGCTGAGATGGAGTGCTATTGTTGTGTGTGTTGGATGCTAAGAAGTAGCTGAAGGAGGTTTAGCTGAGATGGAGTGCTATTGTTGTGTGTGTTGGATACTAAGAAGTAGCTGAAGGAGGTTTAGCTGAGATGGAGTGCTATTGTTGTGTGTGTTGGATGCTAAGAAGTAGCTGAAGGAGTTTTAGCTGAGATGGAATGCTATTGTTGTGTGTGTTGGATGCTATGAAGTAGCTGAAGGAGGTTTAGCTGAGATGGAGTGCTATTGTTGTGTGTGTTGGATGCTATGAAGTAGCTGAAGGATGTTTAGCTGAGATGGAGTGCTATTGTTGTGTGTGTTGGATGCTATGAAGTAGCTGAAGGAGGTTTAGCTGAGATGGAGTGCTATTGTTGTGTGTGTTGGATGCTATGAAGTAGCTGAAGGAGGTTTAGCTGAGATGGAGTGCTATTGTTGTGTGTGTTGGATGCTATGAAGTAGCTGAAGGAGGTTTAGCTGAGATGGAGTGCTATTGTTGTGTGTGTTGGATGCTATGAAGTAGCTGAAGGAGGTTTAGCTGAGATGGAGTGCTATTGTTGTGTGTGTTGGATGCTATGAAGTAGCTGAAGGAGGTTTAGCTGAGATGGAGTGCTATTGTTGTGTGTGTTGGATGCTATGAAGTAGCTGAAGGAGGTTTAGCTGAGATGGAGTGCTATTGTTGTGTGTGTTGGATGCTATGAAGTAGCTGAAGGAGGTTTAGCTGAGATGGAGTGCTATTGTTGTGTGTGTTGGATGCTATGAAGTAGCTGAAGGAGGTTTAGCTGAGATGGAGTGCTATTGTTGTGTGTGTTTTGGCATCTGCCATGATGATGATAATAATATTACCTGTCTATAGTGGTGGGAGGGGTTTCTGTTAAGGGGGCCTCTATGTGACCCTCATAGTGCATGTCTGTGCAGTGTTTGGTTTGCTCCTAACATGTAACTAGATGCAGTTATCTATTGTTTATTGTATCTGATACATGACTCTTAGTGGGAGTGGCTTGTACATTTTTATGCCTGCCAGATTTAAAAGTCGATTCTCGGATTATTTATACGAACAGAGACTGCTTGGTTTGTGGGAGGGGCTGAGGGAAGGGTGAATTCAATCTAAGATGATGGTTGCTAACTACAGACATTTGAAGGACCTTTTACCATTTATAAACATTGCTTTAATTATTTTTTTAAAGTGCCTAACAATTTGCGCTTCAACTACACCTTGCTGGCGATGAGGGGTGTTACGTGCAGGTATTAGGGGTGTCAGTTCATGGATGGGGTGTATTAGTGCAGGTATGGGGGTGTTAATGCAGATTTGGGGGTGTTAGTACAGATGTGGGGGTGTTAGTACATGGGTGGGGGGTGTTAGTGCAGGTACATGCTTGACCTGCCTGACTGCTGGGTGTGTGTGTTAGTGCAGGTGCATGCTTGACCTGTGTGACTGCTGGGTGTGTGTGTTAGTGCAGGTACATGCTTGACCTGTGTGACTGCTGGGTGTGTGTGTTAGTGCAGGTGCATGCTTGACCTGCCTGACTGCTGGGTGTGTGTGTTAGTGCAGGTGCATGCTTGACCTGTGTGACTGCTGGGTGTGTGTGTTAGTGCAGGTGCATGCTTGACCTGTGTGACTGCTGGGTGTGTGTGTTAGTGCAGGTGCATGCTTGACCTGTGTGACTGCTGGGTGTGTGTGTTAGTGCAGGTGCATGCTTGACCTGCCTGACTGCTGGGTGTGTGTGTTAGTGCAGGTGCATGCTTGACCTGTGTGACTGCTGGGTGTGTGTGTTAGTGCAGGTGCATGCTTGACCTGTGTGACTGCTGGGTGTGTGTGTTAGTGCAGGTGCATGCTTGACCTGTGTGACTGCTGGGTGTGTGTGTTAGTGCAGGTGCATGCTTGACCTGTGTGACTGCTGGGTGTGTGTGTTAGTGCAGGTGCATGCTTGACCTGTGTGACTGCTGGGTGTGTGTGTTAGTGCAGGTGCATGCTTGACCTGTGTGACTGCTGGGTGTGTGTGTTAGTGCAGGTACATGCTTGACCTGTGTGACTGCTGGGTGTGTGTGTTAGTGCAGGTACATGCTTGACCTGTGTGACTGCTGGGTGTGTGTGTTAGTGCAGGTACATGCTTGACCTGTGTGACTGCTGGGTGTGTGTGTTAGTGCAGGTGCATGCTTGACCTGTGTGACTGCTGGGTGTGTGTGTTAGTGCAGGTGCATGCTTGACCTGTGTGACTGCTGGGTGTGTGTGTTAGTGCAGGTGCATGCTTGACCTGTGTGACTGCTGGGTGTGTGTTAGTGCAGGTGCATGCTTGACCTGTGTGACTGCTGGGTGTGTGTGTTAGTGCAGGTGCATGCTTGACCTGTGTGACTGCTGGGTGTGTGTGTTAGTGCAGGTACATGCTTGACCTGCCTGACTGCTGGGTGTGTGTGTTAGTGCAGGTGCATGCTTGACCTGTGTGACTGCTGGGTGTGTGTGTTAGTGCAGGTACATGCTTGACCTGTGTGACTGCTGGGTGTGTGTGTTAGTGCAGGTGCATGCTTGACCTGTGTGACTGCTGGGAGTGTGTGTTAGTGCAGGTGCATGCTTGACCTGTGTGACTGCTGGGAGTGTGTGTTAGTGCAGGTGCATGCTTGACCTGCCTGACTGCTGGGTGTGTGTGTTAGTGCAGGTGCATGCTTGACCTGCCTGACTGCTGGGTGTGTGTGTTAGTGCAGGTGCATGCTTGACCTGTGTGACTGCTGGGTGTGTGTGTTAGTGCAGGTGCATGCTTGACCTGTGTGACTGCTGGGAGTGTGTGTTAGTGCAGGTGCATGCTTGACCTGTGTGACTGCTGGGAGTGTGTGTTAGTGCAGGTACATGCTTGACCTGCCTGACTGCTGGGTGTGTGTGTTAGTGCAGGTGCATGCTTGACCTGCCTGACTGCTGGGTGTGTGTGTTAGTGCAGGTGCATGCTTGACCTGCCTGACTGCTGGGTGTGTGTGTTAGTGCAGGTACATGCTTGACCTGTGTGACTGCTGGGTGTGTGTGTTAGTGCAGGTGCATGCTTGACCTGCCTGACTGCTGGGTGTGTGTGTTAGTGCAGGTACATGCTTGACCTGTGTGACTGCTGGGTGTGTGTGTTAGTGCAGGTGCATGCTTGACCTGTGTGACTGCTGGGTGTGTGTGTTAGTGCAGGTGCATGCTTGACCTGTGTGACTGCTGGGTGTGTGTGTTAGTGCAGGTGCATGCTTGACCTGCCTGACTGCTGGGTGTGTGTGTTAGTGCAGGTGCATGCTTGACCTGTGTGACTGCTGGGTGTGTGTGTTAGTGCAGGTGCATGCTTGACCTGCCTGACTGCTGGGTGTGTGTGTTAGTGCAGGTACATGCTTGACCTGTGTGACTGCTGGGTGTGTGTGTTAGTGCAGGTGCATGCTTGACCTGTGTGACTGCTGGGTGTGTGTGTTAGTGCAGGTGCATGCTTGACCTGTGTGACTGCTGGGTGTGTGTGTTAGTGCAGGTGCATGCTTGACCTGTGTGACTGCTGTGTGTGTGTGTTAGTGCAGGTACATGCTTGACCTGCCTGACTGCTGGGTGTGTGTGTTAGTGCAGGTGCATGCTTGACCTGTGTGACTGCTGGGTGTGTGTGTTAGTGCAGGTGCATGCTTGACCTGTGTGACTGCTGGGTGTGTGTGTTAGTGCAGGTGCATGCTTGACCTGTGTGACTGCTGGGTGTGTGTGTTAGTGCAGGTGCATGCTTGACCTGCCTGACTGCTGGGTGTGTGTGTTAGTGCAGGTACATGCTTGACCTGCCTGACTGCTGGGTGTGTGTGTTAGTGCAGGTGCATGCTTGACCTGTGTGACTGCTGGGTGTGTGTGTTAGTGCAGGTGCATGCTTGACCTGTGTGACTGCTGGGTGTGTGTGTTAGTGCAGGTACATGCTTGACCTGTGTGACTGCTGGGTGTGTGTGTTAGTGCAGGTACATGCTTGACCTGTGTGACTGCTGGGTGTGTGTGTTAGTGCAGGTGCATGCTTGACCTGTGTGACTGCTGGGTGTGTGTGTTAGTGCAGGTGCATGCTTGACCTGTGTGACTGCTGGGTGTGTGTGTTAGTGCAGGTGCATGCTTGACCTGTGTGACTGCTGGGTGTGTGTGTTAGTGCAGGTGCATGCTTGACCTGTGTGACTGCTGGGTGTGTGTTAGTGCAGGTGCATGCTTGACCTGCCTGACTGCTGGGTGTGTGTGTTAGTGCAGGTACATGCTTGACCTGCCTGACTGCTGGGTGTGTGTGTTAGTGCAGGTACATGCTTGACCTGCCTGACTGCTGGGTGTGTGTGTTAGTGCAGGTGCATGCTTGACCTGTGTGACTGCTGGGTGTGTGTGTTAGTGCAGGTACATGCTTGACCTGTGTGACTGCTGGGTGTGTGTGTTAGTGCAGGTACATGCTTGACCTGTGTGACTGCTGGGTGTGTGTGTTAGTGCAGGTGCATGCTTGACCTGCCTGACTGCTGGGTGTGTGTGTTAGTGCAGGTGCATGCTTGACCTGTGTGACTGCTGGGTGTGTGTGTTAGTGCAGGTGCATGCTTGACCTGCCTGACTGCTGGGTGTGTGTGTTAGTGCAGGTGCATGCTTGACCTGTGTGACTGCTGGGTGTGTGTGTTAGTGCAGGTACATGCTTGACCTGTGTGACTGCTGGGTGTGTGTGTTAGTGCAGGTGCATGCTTGACCTGTGTGACTGCTGGGTGTGTGTGTTAGTGCAGGTGCATGCTTGACCTGCCTGACTGCTGGGTGTGTGTGTTAGTGCAGGTGCATGCTTGACCTGTGTGACTAGAGAATAGTCTACTGCCACATTGCCACACACAGCAGACCTTGCTACCACTGCCTGCCATAACTGCTACTCCCAGCAGAACTGGGAGCAGCTCTTGGATCATGATGGCTTAAGCTCTCTAATTGTGACTCCCAAACCCTTTGACCTTTACATGTTTGCGGTTCCGTCTCCGAAGAGTGTGGTAGCCTCTTCCGGTGCCTTTAGTGGCTCAGAGAGCATGCTACTGGCAACATCTACCTAGCCACGTGTAGCTATCTGAAGAACCACTCTTCCAATCTACCATTAGCTGTAGTATATAGCCATATATAGCTGCTTGATAAGCAGTGGAGTAGTCTCTACTAGTCGGTGACTCATCTGCAGATGATTCCTATGAGCAAGTGCTGATAAGGCTGTTCCCTCAGGTGGCCATGGGAAAGTGCCGATGATGCTGGCCCCTCAGGTGGCCATGAGCAAGTGCTGATGAGGCTGGTTCCTCAGGTGACCATGAGCAAGTGCTGATGAGGCTGTTTCCTCAGGTGGCCATGGGCAAGTACTGATGAGGCTGGCACCTCAGGTAGCCATGCGCAAGTGCTAATGAGGCTGGTCCCTCAGGTGGCCATGGGCAAGTGCTGATGAGGCTGGTCCCTCAGGTGGCCATGGCCCATGGGCAAGTACTGATGAGGCTGGCCCCTCAGGTAGCCATGCGCAAGTGCTAATGAGGCTGGTCCCTCAGGTGGCCATGGGCAAGTGCTGATGAGGCTGGTCCCTCAGGTGGCCATGGCCCATGGGCAAGTGATGATGAGGCTGGTCCCTCAGGTGGCCATTGGCAAGTGCTGATGAGGATTAACAACCTCATCAGCTGTGTCAATCTCCTCTTCAACCCTGTGGTTACTTTCTAACTCAGAAGAAGACTAGGAGAAGCTAGCTAACATTCACTGTATATCACACCAGTGTTCCTCTGTGCATGCATGCTATATTCTCAAATCAACCATGCCCAAACATGGAAGAAAATGGCAGAAAAGAAATAAGCAAGAAATAAGTATTTTAGATACCTGTAGAAAGTGTGCTAAAGAGAAGTCTGCAATTGCTGAGCGCATGCATGGGATAATGGACTCCTATTTTGTGTGAGGAAGCCACCATCTTAGACCAGGCCAGAAGACAGAAGGAACTGCTAGTGAAGGAGGCATTGCACAGCCTAGCACCCAAGTGTGAGCGGTTCAATCGAGACTGTGGAATGATGGCAGCTGAGGAGCTACTCTGAAGAGCCTGAACTTGAAGCCACGACCACCATAATTAATTCTTTGTTAATGTATCAAATATGTTTGTTTTTTTGTTTTGGTGTATTTTAATTGCTATTTAATTTTTACCACATCCAGTCACGCATGTGCCAGGGTGTGGTTTGTATCACGTGGTGGACAGCAGTATTTAGCCTCAGTATCTCATTATTCCTGGTGAAGGCTAGAGCATCTAGTCGAAACATCAAGAGAGTAAATTTCAAGCTGATTATTGAGAAGGTCGGTGTAATTTTGTTATGTCGACTTAGAGTTTGTTGAAAGAAAAGTAGTAAAAATCTGCAAAAGTTCAAAGAAACAGAAGAAGGCAATAGGAAGAGACATCGCCATTCAGTGGGGTCCTCTCTTTAATAATGAAATGCCCTGAATGTTTTCCACTGTCATCCAGATGGGGTTGATGGCGACTGCTCCGAGTGTACTCCAGACGAACTTGCAGCCATCATTCGGGAGTTACGAGATAACAGTGGTCTAATCAAAAGTCATACTTATCGCCTCACATCATATAGAAACAGTTTTGTTGGGAGAGACTTTGTGACCTGGCTAGTGGCCTATAGAGGATTTGCAAGTGAGAACACACGCACAATATGTGAATGGGTTTATGTATAATGACATGCAATAGGGATGGGTTTATGTATAATGACATGCAATAGGGATGGGTTTATGTATAATGACATGCAATAGGGATGGGTTTATGTATAATGCCACACAATAGGGATGGGTTTATGTATAATGACATGCAATAGGGATGGGTTTATGTATAATGACATGCAATAGGGATGGGTTTATGTATAATGACACAGTATAATGACATGCAATAGGGATGGGTTTATGTATAATGACACAATAGGGATGGGTTTATGTATAATGACATGCAATAGGGATGGGTTTATGTATAATGACATGTAATAGGGATGGGTTTATGTATAATGACATGCAATAGGGATGGGTTTATGTATAATGACATGCAATAGGAATGGGTTTATGTATAATGTCATGCAATAGGGATGGGTTTATGTATAATGACATGCAATAGGGATGGGTTTATGTATAATGACACAATAGGGATGGGTTTATGTATAATGACATGCAATAGGGATGGGTTTATGTATAATGACATGCAATAGGGATGGGTTTATGTATAATGTCATGCAATAGGGATGGGTTTATGTATAATGACACAATAGGGATGGGTTTATGTATAATGACATGCAATAGGAATGGGTTTATGTATAATGACACAATAGGGATGGGTTTATGTATAATGATATGCAATAGGGATGGGTTTATGTATAATGACATGCAATAGGGATGGGTTTATGTATAATGACATGCAATAGGGATGGGTTTATGTATAATGACATGCAATAGGGATGGGTTTATGTATAATGTCATGCAATAGGGATGGGTTTATGTATAATGACATGCAATAGGGATGGGTTTATGTATAATGTCATGCAATAGGGATGGGTTTATGTATAATGACATGCAATAGGGATGGGTTTATGTATAATGTCATGCAATAGGGATGGGTATAATGACATGCAATAGGGATGGGTTTATGTATAATGACATGCGATAGGGATGGGTTTATGTATAATGACACACAAGAGGGTTTAGGCACATCATACATGCTACAAACAGTTGGCTCATGAATGTGTCTAACAGGTATACTCAAGGGAGAAGTGCATCAAGGGAGAAGTACAGTCAATATCATTTGTCCCTCTTGCATTAAGAAAATGCTTACTCTGTTTCAAAATCTTTAGCAGCTTTCTGTATAATAACTGTGTTTGAGTGCCTCTAGAGAGCTAAAATCCATACTCGACCCTTGTTTGATTATGTGGAAACCTCTGTGTGTTGTGTGTGTGTTGTGTGTGTGTGTTGTGTGTGTCTATACGCATGTGTGTGTTATTGTTGTTGTGGTCTAGCTCGTAAGGAAGCTGTGTGTCTTGGCAATGACCTTTTGAGGCGACATTTCTTTCATCATGTGACATTTGACCACGAGTTCAAGGATGAAAATCTTTTCTACCGTCTTTTGGGTGATGGCTATGCACGTGCTCTTAACGCTCAACTGTCCTACGCTTGTATTCCACGCCCAGGTAATTCATAAGAGCTCAAATATCATACATAAATTACAGGGGCAGACTAATTAAGTCTCTGGATAAGTGTATGCATTAGTCAGAGTATCATAAATTATGGACATATAACTTCATATTCAATGACGGTCTGCATGGGTCGCAAAGCCAGGCTGGCTTCAAGTGCCATGATTACACGAGAGGCGTGAAAATGAGAAAGCTGTGAACTTTGGGAACAGGTTCATGGAGGTCAAAGTTCATGTAGAAGTGTATAGGTGTGAATATGTTCTGCATGGAGTGCCGTAAATCTGGGAGGTTTGATATTTTGGGAGTCTTGATGTTTAAGATAATCTGGAAGGCTTGATGTTTAAGATAATCTGGATGGCTTGATGTTTAAGATATTCTGGAAGGCTTGATATTTAAGATATTCTGGAAGGCTTGATGTTTTAAGATAATCTGGCTGGAAGACTTGGTATTTAAGATATCCTGGAAGGCTTGATATTTAAGATAATTTGGAAGGCTTGATGTTTAAGTTAATCTGGCTGGAAGGCTTGATATTTAAGATATCCTGGAAGGCTTGATGTTTAAGATATCCTGGAAGGCTTGATATTTAAGATATCCTGGAAGGCTTGATGTTTAAGATAATCTGTTGCATGGGAACATTTTGAGGCCAATGTGCTAGATTTCTGAGAGAGAAGCAGCTTGAAAGCTTGGAAGAGATTGCTATGTAAGAGGCTACCATGTTTATAGAGCCATATGGGCGGTTGGAATTGGTGAAGTGCTAACACAAGAGGTCCACGGCAGCAGCGAAAGAAATGCTTTATAGAACATGCACGCAGGACTAACTCTGAACTTGAATTATTTTAGGAAAGATGATTTCCAGCAGTTCTTGAAGCTAGCTCTCTTTTCTGCTCCACCTGGTTGTCCTGCATGACCTGAGCTAACAACACCAATTTATCCTTCTAAAGAAAGATAACGTTTAAAACTTTTTCATGTTTTTAATTGCTATAGATGTGAATATTTACAAACAACAAGTAATTTAGATTTAGGGTGTGCTTAGTAATGTGCATTTTAGATCAACATGAGGGACTTGACTTCTGTGTGTGGATGTACTACTTATGTTGCCTGCCTTACACTGTGTTACTGTATAATTATATATAGCCACTGATTGGCTCTTACACCCAGAGATGCTGTATAGCCTCTCACATTGTTTAACTGTATAATTATATATAGCCACTGAGTGGCTCTCACACTGTGTAACTGTATACTTATATATATCCACTGAGTGGCTCTCACATTGTTTAACTGTATAATTATATATAGCCACTGATAACTGTATAATTATATATAGCCACTGAGTGGCTCTCACACTGTTTAACTGTATAATTATATATAGCCACTGAGTGGCTCTCACACTGTGTAACTGTATAATTATATATATCCACTGAGTGGCTCTCACACTGTTTAACTGTATAATTATATATAGCCACTGATAACTGTATAATTATATATAGCCACTGAGTGGCTCTCACACTGTTTAACTGTATAATTATATATAGCCACTGAGTGGCTCTCACATTGTGTAACTGTATACTTATATATAGCCACTGAGTGGCTCTCACATTGTGTAACTGTATACTTATATATAGCCACTGAGTGGCTCTCACATTGTGTAACTGTATAATTATATATAGCCACTGAGTGGCTCTCACATTGTGTAACTGTATACTTATATATAGCCACTGAGTGGCTCTTACACCAAGAGATGCTGTATAATTATATGTTGCCACTGATTGGCTCTTACACCAAGAGATGCTGTATAATTATATGTAGCCACTGATTGGCTCTTACACCAAGAGATGCTGTATAATTATATGTTGCCACTGATTGGCTCTTACACCAAGAGATGCTGTATAATTATATGTAGCCACTGATTGGCTCTTACACCAAGAGATGCTGTATAATTATATGTAGCCACTGATTGGCTCTTACACCAAGAGATGCTGTATAATTATATGTTGCCACTGATTGGCTCTTACACCCAGAGATGCTGTATAATTATATGTAGCCACTGAGTGACTCTCACACTGTTTAACTGTATAATTATATGTTGCCACTGATTGGCTCTTACACCCAGAGATGCTGTATAACTGAGTGCCTCCTGTGTTGCTGTATAATTATATGTAGCCACTGAGGTGGCTCAGGACTTGAGGAAGTATATTCTGGAGATTTATGGAGCTTTTCTTTCTGAAAATGGACAGGTACATCATCTGTTTTAACTAACTTGGTTTATGTCACAAGTTCTTTATGTAGGTAGCATAAAGTTAAGTATTGCAGAGATGTCAAGTGGTTATTACCCTAGCCTTGGCTGTATGGTGGGGAATGTTTTTCCCCGTGTGTGTGTGTGTGTGTGTGTGTGTGTGTGTGTGTAGCAAAATAACATTTAAAAAGGACTTAAAGAATCTTTACCAAACTTGGTATGCAGATTATGTATGTTCAATTAAAAATTTGAAAGGTCAAGCTCAAAGGTCAATGTCACCATGTCTCAGAACAATGCGTGTAGAAATACTGAACCTAGTAAACTTGTAAACATGTTACAAGGAGCAAGTGATTAGAATGCAAAAGTCGATGGTCAAGGTCGCAATGGACTTGATGGATCTTGGCATGCAGATTAAGTATGTACCAAGGAACAATTCATTCATTTTGCAAGAGCAAGAGCAGTGGCCAGGGTCTACGTCCTATAAGACCGGCGTTCATTAAAGTTGCTTATGGGCTGGCCCTGACTGCATCAGTGCCTGCATATATATACAGCAGATATGAAAGTGCACCAGTCGATGTTAATAGCTCCTCAAGTGCTATAGCAATAGGAAGGACAGGATCTTAAACTCGGTAAGGATGATAATGATGCACACTTGCGCATGAATTATTCTTTAAAGTCATGTGACTAAGTAACGGCAAGGGTCAAAGGTGATTTCTTCATCGAGGGCTATCAGGTGAGTACTAGTAGCCTGGCAACAGCGACAGGAAACAAAGCACTGAGGGGTGCTTTTTGTTTCTCCTAGCTCGTTAGCATATAGGTCAAAGTCTGGGGCAGTTACTGTAGTTACTGTATTTTAGCTCTTTGTCTTGATATTCCTAGCTCTAGTGCGGCAGGTGGTGAATTTGTCTCGGAGTCCTTCTAGGCAACCAGCTTGCTGCCTTCGCTGTGGCTAATTATATGGATGCTCGCATTTTAGGGAAAGGGGGGGGGGGGTGGCATCAAAGATGATGACATGATATTTGTCACCTTGTTGTTTTAGGAACTGCAGTATTTTTTCTAGTAGAGATAGAGTGAGATGCCACCTTGCTAGCCAACACCTTGAGTTAGATTTCACTGTGTGGGCTGTAGTGTAGCCGTAGTAGAGTAGAGTGAGATGCTGTAGTGTAGCCGTAGTAGAGTAGAGTGAGATGCTGTAGTGTAGCCGTATGAGATGCTATAGTGTAGCCGTAGTAGAGTAGAGTGAGATGCAGCCTCGCTAGCCAACACCTTGAGTTAGATTTCACTGTGAGGAATCTAGTGTAGCTTTTTAATAATGGCTGCCAAGTTTCTTTCACTGTGCGGACTCGTGCATCCACATTAGTCCTGGAGAGATAAGGTTGTGTGCTCCACACACCAGGTTGCATCGCTGTCATGACGTTTGTGTAGTTTTTATCCCGCCTTGCACATGTGCTAAGCAGAGGAAGGAAGTCGCACTTTGATGAATACCACACTGTAAAAAGGGCGTATTTGTCCAGACATGAGAACGGCAACATTACTACTTTTGACCTCTTTGAACTTAAGGGTGACCTAGAGGTCGAGTGATTTTCGTCTCGATGTTGTTGTGGTTGCTTTTATTGAGGGACACAGGATGATTCCCATACTAGGGACACAGGATGATTCCCATACTAGGGACACAGGATGATTCCCATACTAGGGACACAGGATGATTCCCATACTAAGGGACACAGGATGATTCCCATTCTCCTCAAGCTAGTGTATAAAAGTGGGGCAAGTATCTCTCTCGGTTAAGGTCAGCTCAGCACTGGTTGCAGGTAAACGTACGCACGCATGTCTTGATTTGATGATAGTAAAATAAATTTAATTCTCACCAAATGGATAGAAAGACCAAGTCGCCCAGTCAAACTGCCACCAATCAAAAGGTTCTAATGGTAGTACATGTAGCTAGGGGTAGAACTCTCCGAGTGCTTTAAGAAGACATAGAGGTTTTGGAAGCTTATCGGTGGTGTGTAGAGTAATGGAGCTCATTCATATTGGGCTGTATAAGCGGAGTTCTATCTAGACTTCAGGGAATGCACCAGCATTAGAGAGTGTGCTAGCTAGTTTGACCGACTTTTTTAAATGGTGGACAGCACCAGAAACCAAAGCCCAGATTTCAGCTTGAACTCTCATTGGTGGCTTCTTAGCTTCCTAAATTGTGCTAGCCACTACTAGAGCTGAAAATATTCCAGCATGCCTTGAATGCTTTGATAACGCTTTAGGGCCAAAAATTAGTGATGTACACATCACTTGCATTTTATTTGAAGTTGTGTGATAAACGACAGCAAAGGTGCATTCTTCATGGCGAAAGCAAAGCCTCCATACAGCAACGTGTGTGTGTGTGTGTGTCTGTGTTTGCATTTTACCCGGATAAACCCTATTTAACCCAACCCAGTGGGTAAAACCTGTGTTTTAGGTATTTCGCCCAGGTTTTACCCCTATTTTACCCAGGATTTTTACCTGGGTTTTACTCAGGTATTACCATTTGTAGCCCTGTCACAGCCTGTCCCAGAGCCACAAGTGTCTGGGTGGTGGTGGACACCAAAAAGGCAAGTAAATACCACAGGTCATCATTCACTGCTTACAGTTTAGTAAGTGTACTGCAATTACAAAAATGAAAAAGCCCAGAAACTCGTCTTCTGCCACAGGCTCCTGTGAGGACCTCAGGAGATTGACTATTAAATCTGTTTAACTTGCATATCAATTGGACTTTAATCCAATGAATCTTGTTTAAATATTTAAATAAATCATTAAATAAAAAATATATACTCTAGTAGTCACTTGGTAAATAAATGCTGAGTGAAACACAGCTCCTGTTTTTGTCTAGTTCTTTACAGTTGCCATTTATTGAATGTCTTACTTCCTGATTACAGAGTTAATTTCTTATAATATCTTTACAGTTTATAATAAATCTATTGTGTCTATTATTTCATCCTGTGTTGTATCCATGTTTGAGTAAAACCTGGGTAAAACCCGGGTAAAAGGTATTTAACCCGGGTTACACCCAAGCCCTGGGTAAAACCGGCGAACTATGGACTGTGTGTGTGTGTGTGCTGACTGATGAGTCAAAAGAAAGCAGTAATGTGTGAATGTGCTGACTGACAGGTGAAAGAAAAGCTTCCATACAGCAATGTATGTGTGTGTGTGTGTGTGTGCTGACTGATGAGTCAAAAGAAAGCAGTAATGTGTGAATGTGCTGACTGACGGGTGAAAGCAAAGCTTCCATATAGCAGTGTGTGTGTGTGTGTGTGTGTGCTGACTGACAGGTGAAGGCAAATCCTCATACAGCAACATGTGTGTGTGCATGCATGCTGACTGACAAGCTGATTTATGGTTCGTTGGGGAAGTGAGTGGTGTTCTGTGGTGTAGAATAACACCCGCTCTGATTGGTTAGTTCTGGAGTGCTCTTGTGCAAGAGTCACCAAGTCCTTGAAGGAGGCTGAGCTGATCTTCTCCCGGAGCAATGTGACTGCAGTGACATGCATGTAGCAGCATCAGCACAATGGTGTGGTGCAGCAGTGAGCACCAAGATGAAATGAGTTAGAAAAGGTACTTAAAAGGTGCTGGAGATACAGAAGCTCGGAATTTCGCCGAACTTCGATGACTGACTTCTCGATTGTTCGACAAGCCAGGAACAAAGCAAGAATGTAGTTACAAATAACTAGATTGGACTGACCAGATGGAAAACAAGACCACACCCATGTAGACTGCAATAAATTAAGTGATAAAATCTTGCCAACAATATTATCTTGCTTTTTATCTATAAAGATCGGTGTGCATGATTGTAAATGGTAAAGGGTGGTCAAACCGATTGTGACCTGCGGGTTGAACAGTGTTGTTTTGTCGAGTTGATCCAAGTTAATAGTAGTGTCTGTTTTTAACTGATTGAACACAGACTTTATTTGTGGTGTGCTGTGAAAATTATATTTTTAGCTATAGCATTCCCCCCCCCCCCAAGAATAACTTTCTCAAACGCATAAGATGCAATAACTGTGCAGTTACTGTTGGGGTAGCAGACAAGAGCTACACAGCGCTATGTTGCTCTACGTCTACCACAAAACTTGCAGCAAAGTAATCCATCCAGGAGTGTCTCCTTGCTCAATGGTGAAGGCATTCAGAGTGACTCCTGGTAAGCACAGGTGTCTGTGCAGCTTTCCACCTAAGAAGAACTTCCAGAAACAGTAGCAAAAGCCAGGAAGAGACAGTTCATGAAGGCAGTTGTGATCGTCAGACATCTTCTTTAATTTTGTCCTCTCACCCCTTTATAACTTTTAAACCAATAGAGCCATCTATTGGGCATGTGCAAACCAAGAATGGCCGCATGGTTTAAGTTTCCCCCAATGATGTAGAGTTTGTGTCATGTGGCACCTGTGGCATTTAATCAGCCACAGTTTATGTGAGGCCCAGCACCACATGAACCCAACATACCAGCAGTTTGCTCTGCGGCTAGCTCTCATACTTCTCGGCACAGATTCTCCAGCTCCAATCAAAACTCTGTACAACACCCACTGCACTACTGGACCTGCCCGAGGATTACACTCGCCCATTAAAAAATAATTTTAAAATTTATGCGCTTTGTCATTATCATGTCACCATATACAGTAGGTGTGTGTACATGTGTGTGTGTGAAGTGATTTCACTCTGTGTGGTTACTAATTCTGATGCAGTGTGTTCTAGCTGATACTGCTGCTGGTGCACAAGTGACTTATACATCCATACATTTATTTTACAGAGTGTTAACTATCGCGGCATCAGTCAGAGTAAGAAGTTCGAAAAGTATGTGCATGCCACTGCAGAGCTGAAGCGTGTCGACTTGATGACGCTGAATAGACATCAGAAGATCGCACTCTTCATCAATGTCTACAATGCTCTGGTGATCCATGCCTTTGTGGTGCAAGGACCTCCCACGTCCCTGTGGAAGAGATTCAAGGTGAGTTCAGATTTAAAAGCATATTGTTTCATGGACGTGCAGTAGCAGTGCTTGTCGTTGGTAATTCCTGGCCCAAGTAGCAAACTCATTGGGTGCTAGAGACTTCTGAGATGGATATTTTATTGCCTCTTAGGGAGAGAGTGCTTCTGACCATTTCATATATCTCGAGTTATGGATGTGCAGTTTGCAGTTCTGGATAGACCAAGTGGATCCCAGCTTAACCAATTAAGCACCATATGGTGCAAACTTGGACAATGTCGGAGGGGGGGGAGGAGGGGGGATTAATTCTAAGAATTTGCATTGCATGCCCATTCTTCGTGTGCACATGCCCAATAGACTATCGTATTTAATTATAAAACTTGACTTCTGGTTGGGCGGGGCAAGTGAGCAACTTTTGTTAGATTTCTAATGGCTGGCCATCACAACTGCCATCATGAACGGTCTCTTCCTGGCTTATGCTACTGTTTCTGGAAGTTCTTCTTTGGTGGAAAGCTGCACACACACCCGTGCTTACCAGGAGTCACTCTGAATGCCTTCACCATTGAGCAGATTACTTTGCTGCAAGTTTTGTTGTGGATGTATAGCGACGTAGTACTGCGTAGCTCTTGCTTGCTTACTTCAATGGAGCTGGTTCTCATACCAAACTGAAGCTTATTGTATTTCCATTCTGATGGTGTGAATAGTTTGAGAAGTTTATTCTTTAAAACAAAAAATATAGTTAAAAATATAATTACAATAAACCAGAAATATAGTCCTCACCCAGGCTGGTTTAGTAGGACACAGCTACTGCTCCTTGTAAACTCATCCAGGCTGGTTTAGTAGGACACAGCTACTGCTCCTTGTAAAGTCACCCAGGCTTGTTTAGTAGGACACAGCTACTGCTCCTTGTAAACTCACCCAGGCTGGTTTAGTAGGACACAGCTACTGCTCCTTGTAAACTCATCCAGGCTGGTTTAGTAGGACACAGCTACTGCTCCTTGTAAACTCACCCAGACTGGTTTAGTAGGACACAGCTACTGCTCCTTGTAAACTCACCCAGGCTGGTTTAGTAGGACACAGCTACTGCTCCTTGTAAACTCATCCAGGCTGGTTTAGTAGGACCCAGCTACTGCTCCTTGTAAACTCACCCAGGCTGGTTTAGTAGGACATAGCTACTGCTCCTTGTAAAGGCCTTGTTGAGCGTATCTATTGTATAAATTATAACGTATCAGATCGTCACATTGTGAACCGGCAACATAACAGGCAACATAACAGGCAACATAACAGTGGTACATTAGGTAGGACCACACAACACAAAGACATGATGGCACAGTATCTTCTATTCCAGCATCAAGCGTCAGGTGTCTGACTAATTAGAATGCTAGAATCTGGCACATGATGAACTGCATAATCAGCGCTTTAGCTTCAAGTCAACATTGTGGTGCTTGTGGATGAGAGGAAGCACAATGGAGCCCTGACACGCCCTCCTGCTTGTGCGCTAAAAAGCTTACAAAGGCATCGGCGTCAAGGACAATGCCTGGAAACAAGTGACAAGTCCGCTTGAAGGAGATTGTAGTTTTCAAACTAGTTTTGCTACCGGATATAGTGAATAATTCGACGGTTGTGGTACTATGTAGCTTGTAGAGTGTAGCTAACTGGTTTTAGTGGTGGCAGTGATAGTGTGCTAGCTGGTGTGGCTAGTTATTAGTGGTATAGCTTGTTTAGTCATGCTAGCTGGTGTGGCTAGTTATTAGTGGTGTAGCTTGTTCAGTAGAGATAGTGTGCTAGCTGGTGTGGCTAGTTATTAGTGGTGTAGCTTGTTCAGTAGTGATAGTGTGCTAGCTGGTGTGGCTAGTTATTAGTGGTGTAGCTTGTTCAGTAGAGATAGTGTGCTAGCTGGTGCAGCTAGTTATTAGTGGTGTAGCTTGTTCAGTAGTGATAGTGTGCTAGCTGGTGTGGCTAGTTATTAGTGGTGTAGCTTGTTCAGTAGAGATAGTGTGCTAGCTGGTGTGGCTAGTTATTAGTGGTGTAGCTTGTTCAGTAGAGATAGTGTGCTAGCTGGTGCAGCTAGTTATTAGTGGTGTAGCTTGTTCAGTAGAGATAGTGTGCTAGCTGGTGTGGCTAGTTATTAGTGGTGTAGCTTGTTCAGTAGTGATAGTGTGCTAGCTGGTCTAGCTAGTTATTAGTGGTGTAGCTTGTTCAGTAGTGATAGTGTGCTAGCTGGTGTGGCTAGTTATTAGTGGTGTAGCTTGTTCAGTAGAGATAGTGTGCTAGCTGGTGTGGCTAGTTATTAGTGGTGTAGCTTGTTCAGTAGAGATAGTGTGCTAGCTGATGTAGCTAGTTATTAGTGGTGTAGCTTGTTCAGTAGAGATAGTGTGCTAGCTGGTGTTAGTTATTAGTGGTGTAGCTTGTTCAGTAGAGATAGTGTGCTAGCTGGTGTGGCTAGTTATTAGTGGTGTAGCTTGTTCAGTAGAGATAGTGTGCTAGCTGGTGTGGCTAGTTATTAGTGGTGTAGCTTGTTCAGTAGAGATAGTGTGCTAGCTGGTGTGGCTAGTTATTAGTGGTGTAGCTTGTTCAGTAGAGATAGTGTGCTAGCTGGTGTGGCTAGTTATTAGTGGTGTAGCTTGTTCAGTAGAGATAGTGTGCTAGCTGGTGTGGCTAGTTATTAGTGGTGTAGCTTGTTCAGTAGAGATAGTGTGCTAGCTGGTGTGGCTAGTTATTAGTGGTGTAGCTTGTTCAGTAGAGATAGTGTGCTAGCTGGTGTGGCTAGTTATTAGTGGTGTAGCTTGTTCAGTAGTGATAGTGTGCTAGCTGGTGTGGCTAGTTATTAGTGGTGTAGCTTGTTCAGTAGAGATAGTGTGCTAGCTGGTGCAGCTAGTTATTAGTGGTGTAGCTTGTTCAGTAGTGATAGTGTGCTAGCTGGTGTGGCTAGTTATTAGTGGTGTAGCTTGTTCAGTAGAGATAGTGTGCTAGCTGGTGTGGCTAGTTATTAGTGGTGTAGCTTGTTCAGTAGAGATAGTGTGCTAGCTGGTGTGGCTAGTTATTAGTGGTGTAGCTTGTTCAGTAGAGATAGTGTGCTAGCTGGTGTGGCTAGTTATTAGTGGTGTAGCTTGTTCAGTAGAGATAGTGTGCTAGCTGGTGTGGCTAGTTATTAGTGGTGTAGCTTGTTCAGTAGAGATAGTGTGCTAGCTGGTGTGTAGCTAGTTGGCTACGGTATTTCACGGCCCATAATAGGTGGCTTCTTGTCCACAACCTCCATAGGTGTACTGCAGCTGAATCTGCTGTCACTGCTGTCCATAAATGGTAGAGCAGAGTTCAAGGTTCAAGAAGCTTCTAGATGATATACAAGAGGCCCATTGTGACCCCTTTAAGTAAAAAGTTTGGCTTCAGATGCAAGCACTAAAACTAGCTATGTGAATCTTCGGAGAAACTAATAGGCATGTTCACCATATGCATGCAGGTAAACCCAGCCCACATCGTGCACATTCTGGCAGAATATTCTGACATGTATGCTGCATGCATGGTGAAGTTGCCTGAGGCCATATATAATTGGATAATGTTTTGTGTTTGTATCGACCTCCCCTGTCGAGGGAGGAAGGTTGGACCAACAGTCCCCTTCCAATGCCACTTTTTCTTTTTCTTTTTCTCAGTTCTTCAATTCAGCGAGCTACATCATCGGGGGGCGTGTCTTCACTCTCAATGACATTGAAAATGGTGTTTTAAGAGCAAATCGTAAACCAGTTGGAGCTTTCAAGAAACCCTTCACAAGAGATGATCCTCGGTACACTCTACATGTATGCCATGGTGTTTTGCTAGTGCACTCTATGTCATGGTGTTTTGCTGGTGCACTCTATGTCATGGTGTTTTGCTGGTGCACTCTATTTGCTGGTGCACTCTATGCCATGGTGTTTTGCTAGTGCACTCTATGTCATGGTGTTTTGCTGGTGCACTCTATGCCATGGTGTTTTGCTGGTGCACTCTATGCCATGGTGTTTTGCTGGTGCACTCTATGTCATGGTGTTTTGCTGGTGCACTCTATGTCATGGTGTTTTGCTGGTGCACTCTATGTCATGGTGTTTTGCTGGTGCACTCTATGCCATGGTGTTTTGCTGGTGCACTCTATGCCATGGTGTTTTGCTGGTGCACTCTATGCCATGGTGTTTTGCTGGTGCACTCTATGCCATGGTGTTTTGCTGGTGCACTCTATGTCATGGTGTTTTGCTGGTGCACTCTATGCCATGGTGTTTTGCTGGTGCACTCTATGTCATGGTGTTTTGCTGGTGCACTCTATGTCATGGTGTTTTGCTGGTGCACTCTATGCCATGGTGTTTTGCTGGTGCACTCTATGCCATGGTGTTTTGCTAGTGCACTCTATGTCATGGTGTTTTGCTAGTGCACTCTATGTCATGGTGTTTTGCTGGTGCACTCTATGTCATGGTGTTTTGCTGGTGCACTCTATGTCATGGTGTTTTGCTGGTGCACTCTATGTCATGGTGTTTTGCTGGTGCACTCTATGTCATGGTGTTTTGCTGGTTCACTCTATGCCATGGTGTTTTGCTGGTGCACTCTATGCCATGGTGTTTTGCTGGTGCACTCTATGTCATGGTGTTTTGCTGGTGCACTCTATGCCATGGTGTTTTGCTAGTGCACTCTATGTCATGGTGTTTTGCTGGTGCACTCTATGTCATGGTGTTTTGCTGGTGCACTCTATGCCATGGTGTTTTGCTGGTGCACTCTATGTCATGGTGTTTTGCTGGTGCACTCTATGTCATGGTGTTTTGCTGGTGCACTCTATGCCATGGTGTTTTGCTGGTGCACTCTATGTCATGGTGTTTTGCTAGTGCACTCTTATGTCATGGTGTTTTGCTGGTGCACTCTATGTCATGGTGTTTTGCTGGTGCACTCTATGTCATGGTGTTTTGCTGGTGCACTCTATGTCATGGTGTTTTGCTGGTGCACTCTATGCCATGGTGTTTTGCTGGTGCACTCTATGCCATGGTGTTTTGCTGGTGCACTCTATGTCATGGTGTTTTGCTAGTGCACTCTATGTCATGGTGTTTTGCTAGTGCACTCTATGTCATGGTGTTTTGCTGGTGCACTCTATGTCATGGTGTTTTGCTGGTGCACTCTATTTGCTGGTGCACTCTATGCCATGGTGTTTTGCTAGTGCACTCTATGTCATGGTGTTTTGCTGGTACACTGCTCGGTGCAGCTGGTTTGTTAGACATGGTGCCTTCAGCATTGATGGGGGAGTTATATACTGAGCAGCTCTGCATATTGAGCAGTGCCATGTGCAGACATTACCATGTCAGAATAGGCACGGATGGCTGAGTGTATGCATGCCGAGCTAGCTGGAAGGGATGAGGCATGGTTCAACGAGCAGTGCCATGTGTAGACACCTCATCTGCATGCCTGGATAGGTTGCCAGAAATGGAAGAAACTCCGATAACACAGTCATGACTGGCACTTAACAAGAAGAGTGAAGCACCAGTCAAGTGCATGTACGTCCAGTGCATGTACATACAGTGTAGGTTGGGCAGGAAAAGTTTGTGCTTAACAAAGATACCTGCTTAATAACCAGTTCTTTACACTGTACCAGCATATGTCTGTGTGCACTGTGCAAGTTGCCATCTCAAGTTCACTATCCGATTTAGCTCTCCCCTTCCCTTTCCCCCTCTCTCACTTTCCCTCCGTCTCACCCATTCCCCCTCTCTCCCTTTCCCTCCGTCTCACTCATTCCCCCTCTCTCCCTTTCCCTCCGTCTCACTCATTCCCCCTCTCTCCCTTTCCCTCCGTCTCACCCATTCCCCCTCTCTCCCTTTCCCTCCGTCTCACCCCTTTCCCCTCTCTCCCTTTTTTCCTCTCACCTATTTCCCCTCTCACCTTTTCCCTCTCTGCCTTTCCTATTAGACACAATTTCGGAGCAACTTAGGGTTTGGGTTGTTGCCAATGCTGCAAAAATTAACTCTCTCGATCTTTGCCATAAAATTGGCCCATCACGTCGGGGAATAACATCGTGTTTCCCTGATGACTGGTCCCCAACGGGCGTCTAGGCCTTCCAGATGGGGGACCCTCCCCCATTGGTGACACCACTGTTCCTCCCCCCTTTCTCTTCTCTTAGTCGCCATTGTTTGGTCTTGACTAATGTACTAATCTTGTAATATTCTCTAGTAAAATATGCTTCACTCCTTTCTCTTACAGGCTAAAGATGTCACTTGCTGAGCCTGAGTCCAGAGTCCACTTTGCTCTGGTGTGTGGAGCCAAGAGTTGTCCTCCCATTAAGACATACTCGGCCGAGGTACGTAAGGTTTGAAAGGTCTCTGCAAACTTTCACATATTGTTCTCTTACACTAGAATATTGAGGAGGAATTGAATGTTGCTGTTGAAGCATTTCTTGAAGGAGAAGCCTGTAGAATCGACATTGCAAAAAAAGAGGTCAGTTTTGTCCCAATTATGTTAGTGTAGTTGACCTTTATGCATATTAAGCTGAGTTCAAAGTGGTATTCTCCCCAGCTATTCATTTGGGCAGCTTTCTGTATATAGCCTGCACTGTTTCTTGAACTGTTTCAGTCTCCGGAAACACTCCTAGTTCTCCTCGAGTCCAGGGAAAGGTGGCAAATCGCTAAGCCTCAGTGACCGTAAATGCAAAGCTTTGGTTTTCCCTCTGCCATCTGTAGTCATGCATAACTTTGATGTCATCAATCCATATATATGTGAGTACAAGAGGACTCTGGATCTTTAGTCCTTTTTGTCCTTGCAATTGACACAACATCTAAACTGGTAACTGGTAAGGTTGTCACTGTGCATGTAATATATACGAGCATGCTATTTGTGTATTTAAAAATTAATTATAAACTGGCTAATGGTTGTTTCTGAAAAGTGTTAAGGCAGTGACTTATGTAAAGGAGGTTGTGATAGGAAGTGCTGGTGCAGCTAGGTTAGGTAAACTGTGGGAAACAAGGGTCGCAGGAAGTGCCTCCCTCTAAAATATAACAATCTTTAAGTGCATTGGGTTGGTTCATGGTAAATTAGAGTAATGATGATGATGATGATAAAACAACTACAATAATAATAACCAGCCCGAGGCGTTCCTACCCGTGAGTGCCTGCCCATTGAGCACAAAGAAATTCAGACACAGAAAGGCAGAGAGAAATATTACCACTGATATTGCTGCAGCTTTCAGAGCATGGCATATCCAGGAAGTGTGGACTATGGGCCAAACTCTGCTTTTGTTGAGTTAACCCTAGCCCTCCCCCCCTAGATGAATTACCCCTAGCCCCCCCTAGATGAATTACTCCTAGATGAATTACCCTAGCCCCCCCCTAGATGAATTACCCTTAGCCCCCCCCCCCCCCCCCAGATGAATTACTCCTAGGATGAATTACCCTTAGCCCACCCCAGATGAATTACTCCTAGCCCCCCCCCCCCCCCCCCCCCCTAGATGAATTACCCCCAGATGAATTACCCCTAGCCCCCTCCCAGATGAATTACCCCTAGTCCTCCTCCATCCCCCTATATGCGTTAACCCTAGAACTTTAAAGCTTTGGGGGCTGGCATGGCCAGGGTGTGTGGCCTATGGGCCCCAAATCCTGTCTGTAACCCCCCCCCCCCCTTCCCCCAATTCCCCATGATCCAACCCTCCCTGGGTCCTCTGCATTGAGGACACTCACCACACAACACACACACACACACACACAGAGAGAGAGAGAAAGGATGGAGATAATTATTAGTATGATATGTTAATATCTAGCACAGATTCCTATAATATCTAGCAGAGGAGCACAAAATGAAAAATCCCCTTCCCCCTTCCCCCCAAGTGTTGAACCCCAAACTTACTTTCCCAAACCGCTGTTATGTATATATTTTGAGAAAGGAGGAGGGGGACCAATAGAAGACCACTGCTGCCCTCTGTAAATTTCCCCATTTCAGCACTGTGGTGTTTTTATAATAGAGCAGGGCTAGAAGCAGCCTCGCTAGAAGTGTTTGCATTAGGTGAGGTCCAACATGCTATGTACATGCAGCTAGCTAAGTGTTTGCATTAGGTGAGGTCCAACATGCCATGTACATGCAGCTAGCTAAGTGTTTAGGTGAGGTCCAACATGCCTATGTACATGCAGCTAGCTAAGTGTTTGCATTAGGTGAGGTCCAACATGCCTATGCACATGCAGCTAGCTAAGTGTTTGCATTAGGTGAGGTCCAACATGCCTATGTACATGCAGCTAGCTAAGTGTTTGCATTAGGTGAGGTCCAACATGCCATGTACATGCAGCTAGCTAAGTGTTTAGGTGAGGTCCAACATGCCTATGCACATGCAGCTAGCTAAGTGTTTGCATTAGGTGAGGTCCAACATGCCTATGTACATGCAGCTAGCTAAGTGTTTAGGTGAGGTCCAACATGCCTATGTACATGCAGATAGCTAAGTGTTTGCATTACATGTAGGTGAGGTCCAACATGCTTATGTGCATGCAGCTAGTGTAGGTTTTCCTGCTATTCTGCAAACATGATAAATGCATGCACAGGTATATTCTTAATTGGGGTTACATACTTGGGTATGGTTATAGCTATGAAAAATGTTTTACTAGCACACAGAGAGACCTATCTACAAAGTCCATACCATGAAGTGTGCAGAACTATAAAGTGGTAACCACAAGTTTTTAAACGCCTACTAGTTCACGGTATTGTCCCCCCCCCCCCCTTATTAGTCGATGTTCGTAACAGTTTTTGGGGACGATGGCTTCCAGTTAGTCTGGAGTCCAATATTACCTAATGCAACACATCCCATGTCTGTCCCAGTGTAAAAGTACACCTTCCTGCTTAGCTTGAGCTTCCTAGCCCAAAATTGTAGCCCTGCTAAAGGATGCACAGAAGACAGACAGACCTACAAACTATAGCAGTAGTAATAATAATAATAATAGCAATAGTAATAATAATAGTAGTACTATATAGTAGTAAGCAACTAATAACAACAACAGCAATAATAATAATAATAACCTGCTATTTTCCACAGGCCCTTCAGTGAGCCTTTTGCAAACACCAGGTCATTAATGTGCAATGTTTTTTAGCATCTTTGAAAAGTTGCATATTACTGGTGTACACATGTGCAGTAAAGGTCAAAGTTAAGCATTATAATTATGGGTAATTTATGATGACACCAATTTTAAGGTTTGGTCACGACAGAAGAAAGATTGAGTGGTCAGCTGAAGAACCCTGCAAAGCCTGCTGAAGATCCCACCTAGCTTCTCCTCTAAATCCTCAGACAAACTGTGCAGCCATAAACAATTCTTGCTATCTGCATGGGTCTTCTCCTCTGCAGTGTCTGTGTTGTCCTCAGGTTAAGCATGTCAGTGTCCACCTCTCTTAGCTGCCCATGTTCCCCTGCTCCAGCCATGAGCCCTTCTTGTCAACTCCTGTGATAAAGTCATGTCCACCTCTCTTAGCTGCCCATGCTCCCCTGCTCCAGCCATGAACCCTTCTTGTCAACTCTTGTGATAAAGTCAGTGTCCACCTCTCTTAGCTGCCCATGCTCCCCTGCTCCAGCCATGAGCCCTTCTTGTCAACTCCTGTGATAAAGTCAGTGTCCACCTCTCTTGGCTGCCCCTGCTCCAGCCATGAACCCTTCTTGTCAACTCCTGTGATAAAGTCAGTGTCCACCTCTCTTAGCTGCCCATGCTCCCCTGCTCCAGCCATGAGCTCTTCTTGTCAACTCCTGTGATAAAGCCAGTGTCCACCTCTCTTGGCTGTCCATGCTACCCCTGCTCCAGCCATGAGCCCTTCTTGTCAACTCCTGTGATACCACTTTTACAGTTGAATAGTACCTTCATGGCTAAAACAGTTTTGTGTACAGTCAATGACCATCATAATACAGGAAGTGACTGATTGCTTCTTATCACCTCAATGGTGGTTGTGGCTGCTACTACATGTAGCTCCAAAAACACTTCCAAAATGCTTTGAATCCCTCTGGAGGGTAGAAAACTGGCTGGTCTCCTGTTGTTGCTATATTGTCTGAGTTGCTCCCAATTGAGAGGATCGATCAGCTACAGGCATCAGGCAGATAAGGTTCACCGGCCCTAGCTAGCTCCTGTACGGTATTGGTAGCAGAAGAAATGATCACTCACTACATTGCAGAGAACATTGTTCTTATGTTTGTGGGAAAATCTCCTGAGCAACTCTTATCAAGTCCTTGAAGGAGACTGTAGCTGATCCTCTACCAGGGGCAGTCTTGAATAACAAACAAGAACTTAACAACAACAGCTTGTTCTTCTCGCCGTTTGATGAGTGGAGTTCTCCCGTGATCCTCTACCAAGAGGCTGGTGCTAATAGTAAACAACAAGAATCTATATATGCGCCGACTTATTTATAACAACAGCAACAAACAAGTTAAAAGTTGCTCTCAACATTGCCACAGCTAGCAGACTGTTCAACACTGCAACTACTACTCTCAACATTGCCACAGCTAGCAGACTGTTCAACACTGCAACTACTACTCTCAACATTGCCACAGCTAGCAGACTGTTCAACACTGCAACTACTACTCTCAACATTGCCACAGCTAGCAGACTGTTCAACACTGCAACTACTACTCTCAACATTGCCACAGCTAGCAGACTGTTCAACACTGCAACTACTACTCTCAACATTGCCACAGCTAGCAGACTGTTCAACACTGCAACTACTGTACTATTTACAAACAACAGAACAACAGCAAAACAAACAACTATAAACAAAGACATATTGACTTGTCAAGAAAATGGAAACCGGCAGAACAACAAAATGTTGACGATCCTTTACCATTTAAAAATCATGTCGCTGAAAAAGTCATACATGTTTTAAATGGTAAAGGGTTATCAAATGTGGTCCACATGAGTACAGTCTTGTTCATAAAGAAGCCAAATCCTCACACTCTATTCACATGAATACAAGTCACACTAAAAAATGTTGTCTTCCAATTATAGCACTCCTATAATTACCAATTATTAGCACCAGTGTGCAGTCAGTAAATCTCTTGCACTACACTATAAAAGCTGTTCTATTGATAGAGAAATCCTTCTGTGCTACTAATATTTATGATATGAAGGTGGAAGGGTTTGAAGACTGAGAGATTCACTGCTTCAAAGGTGATAGAGTAGCTGCCTGAGCTCTTGCAGCCATTGCTGAAGCTACTCGCCAGATGTTGGAAGAGAGTGACAGTGATGGAGAAGGTCATTTGCCTTCCTGGAGGAGGAGAAGGAGGAGAACAAAGAAGAGATTGAACTGAACGAACTCATCATTGACAATAATAGTGACCAGGAACTCCGTAACTGACTACAGCTAGCTAGCTCTGTCTCTATGATGTTTAAAAGCACAACCACAATGACTCGGGAAGGAGGGGGGGGATTGGGCTAGGTAAGCAGATCAGATGCAAAATGCTCTTCTTTTCCACTGCACTAACATTATACAGCAGCACTTGTGTGGCTGTGTAGTAGTTAGGCTGAAATAAATAGAAGTGGCGACTTCTATTTGAGTGGATATTAAGATCATGTAGGATTCTTAACCCCTGGATGTGGTGTTATAGAGTGTCAGCATGCCACTCTGCTACTCTCGGTGGGTCTGCTACATACATGGGACTCCGGCACATTGCTGCTGTGGTTGATGAATGCTACTACAGATATATATTGTATTATTTATGCATGAACATCTTGTATGTCTGCATGTAGGTTCATTTGACGTCCATTATGAAGTGGTACAAGGTGGATTTTGGCAATCACAGTCAAGAAGTAAGTGGAAATATTTTATTAATCTGCAATGGAAGTGTGGCATTTGCGGTGCTGTCATTACTCACACTCCTCTCTGAGACTGAGGAGGGAGGGAGGGGCAGTGCCCAGTACTGTGACTACCTTTCATTGAATATTCCAGGAGTCCAGAGGTACTTGTGACTATCCCTGGATGTTCCTAGTGAGGGTGATTAACTGTAGATCATGGATCCAAGAATGCTTTTTAACCCACATAACTGGGCACTCTCCCGGGATGTTCCTAGCCTTAACCCTATTTCTCCACACTCTATCCCAGTATACCCTGACCCTAGCCCAACTGGTACCCTCAATGGGGATATCCGAGATAGTCCCAAGTATCCTGCGAACCTGGCATGTCGTGGGAATGGTTGTGGCAGTCCTGATATGGATGGTCCTGAGGGGAAACAATTGTAAAGGCTGGTTGTGTAGCTTTTGTAGAGTTTTTTTTATCCCGATGTGGATTCTAGACCCTCATTGTCAGGTGCATACTACGCCTTGCACTCGTGATAGATTGAGTGGGAGCTATTTTGCAGGCTGGACTAAATTATGGTCAGTTTCAGTGGAAAAGAGTTGCTAGTAGAGATGGCTGAGGGGAGCCAGCACTCTGCAGCCCACTACTGCCCGGCCAAGAAGAGCTACTGCAGAAAAGTCAAGGCTGGAATGTTACAGACCTGATCAAGGTTATTTGCTTGCAGATTTTCCTGTGCATTTTCTAAACAGCCAGTTTTGTGGCAATAGCCACCACATACATAGTGCACAACCACTGGGTCCCAGCAGCCAGGAGACACACATAGTGCACAACCACTGGGTCACAGGAGACATACATAGTGCACAACCACTGGGTCACAGGAGACATACATAGTGCACAACCACTGGGTCACAGGAGACATACATAGTGCACAACCACTGGGTCACAACAGCCAGAAGACATACATAGTGCACAACCACTGGGTCACAACAGCCAGGAGACATACATAGTGCACAACCACTGGGTCACAGCAGCCAGGAGACATACATAGTGCACAAGCACTGGGTCACAGCAGCCAGGAGACATACATAGTGCACAACCACTGGGTCACAACAGCCAGGAGACATACATAGTGCACAACCACTGGGTCACAGCAGCCAGGAGTTGCCTGCTGGTTAGTTTGGCTGGGGGATGGGGGATGCATGCTTTCCTAATAAGTGAACTGGAACTACTTCTCGTATGCAATATTTATCCTCCATATTTTTGGTCACCCTTGTTTAACTGACTGCATTCACTCATTCTTATTATTGTTTAGCTTTTGCATTGGGTGATGGAGCACCTTCCTGCTGGTGCCAAGAAGGATGCACTGAAGCAACTGATGGATTCCCGAGCTGCTATCAAGGTCAAGTTCCTGGCATACAACTGGGACCTGAACTCTTAGCCTTACTATTTAACCAGACCACCTGGTCTGTCTTTTTATTTTTTAAACTGCTTTTATCTTAACAATGGTATTTATCTGGTAGACTATCTATATGCATGCACATTGCAAACACTGGAGCTGCTCCAAACACTGGAGCTGCTCCAAACTGTTTTCACGCCTCATCACGACACATTTACTGAGTGGCAGTGTGGACAATGTAGACATTTTATGTTCATTTCTTTAGATGTTGCATGATTTTGAAGTTGTGGTCTCTAAGTGTGCCCCAGTATTAGTGCACACTTCATCCCGTTGCTGCTGATTGTAGTCACGGCAGCTCTTACTTAAGGGTCACTGCAATCTCACTGCCATGTTTACAACTTAATTTCTGCTCTACGAGCACTACCAAATAGGAATTTGGCGTAGACCATAAGGTACTCCCAGTCTTGTGTTGTCCTCTTGCTCACCACCTGTTGGCAGCCAGCCGCCTACTATATCACAAGTGGATACTCGGCTGGAGTGTAGACGTCTGATTTTCAGCGCTGATAATTAGGAGATTTCCAAATACCTGTACTCAAAATGCCACCACTGATGGCTAGCCTTTCCAGGGTGTGCAGCCACCTGCAAATGTGGTGTATGCAGGTCTAGGTGGAGTGGAAGCACAGTGTAGGCTAGTTGCTGCACTGGCCTTCAATGTGTAGGTGAGGTGAAGTATGTAGGCCGAGGTACAGTGTAGGCTGGTTGCTGCACTGGCCTTCAATGTGTAGATGAGGTCAAGTATGCAGGCCGAGGTACAGTGTAGGCTGGTTGCTGCACTCGCCTTCAATGTGTAGATGAGGTCAAGTATGCAGGCCGAGTACAGTGTAGACTGGTTGCTGCACTGGCCTTCAATGTGTAGATGAGGTCAAGTATGCAGGCCGAGGTACAGTGTAGGCTGGTTGCTGCACTGGCCTTCAATGTGTAGGTGAGGTGAAGTATGTAGGCCGAGGTACAGTGTAGGCTGGTTGCTGCACTGGCCTTCAATGTGTAGATGAGGTCAAGTATGCAGGCCGAGGTACAGTGTAGGCTGGTTGCTGCACTCGCCTTCAATGTGTAGATGAGGTCAAGTATGCAGGCCGAGTACAGTGTAGACTGGTTGCTGCACTGGCCTTCAATGTGTAGATGAGGTCAAGTATGCAGGCCGAGTACAGTGTAGGCTGGTTGCTGCACTGGCCTTGAATGTGTAGATGAGGTCAAGTATGCAGGCCGAGGTATAGTGTAGACTGGTTGCTGCACTGGCCTTCAATGTGTAGATGAGGTCAAGTATGCAGGCCGAGGTACAGTGTAGACTGGTTGCTGCACTGGCCTTCAATGTGTAGATGAGGTCAAGTATGCAGGCCGAGGTACAGTGTAGGCTGGTTGCTGCACTGGCCTTCAATGTGTAGATGAGGTCAAGTATGCAGGCCGAGGTACAGTGTAGGCTGGTTGCTGCACTGGCCTTGAATGTGTAGATGAGGTCAAGTATGCAGGCCGAGGTACAGTGTAGGCTGGTTGCTGCACTGGCCTTCAATGTGTAGATGAGGTCAAGTATGCAGGCCGAGGTACAGTGTGGGCTGGTTGCTGCACTGGTCTTCAATGTGTAGATGAGGTCAAATATGCAGGCCGAGGTACAGTGTAGGCTGGTTGCTGCACTGGCCTTGAATGTGTAGATGAGGTCAAGTATGCAGGCCGAGGTACAGTGTAGGCTGGTTGCTGCACTAGTCTTCCCCGCAACTAAATTAAACCATAGGTGGTTTGGATGGTAAGTATTCGTAATTCTATGTCAATGCCTTGCTAACCCAAGTCTATAATGTTATACATTTGTGGCATAATAATAATTATTATCTCTCAATGAACTCTCAGTTTAAATAGTAGATACAATGACTTTCTCGATACTTGACTTAAATTTATTCACTCGATGTTTCAGCTAGTGAAGGCTTGAGCATCCACCAGAAAAACTTGATTGTCGAGAAAGTCATTATTTGTCTACAGTTATAAAAAAAAAAAAATGAACACTATTTTTTTTCCTACTGAATATTTGTTCAGCATCTTGTGGTGGCTAATGAGTGTGGGCTTTAGCATAGGCTAATGTTAGTAGGTCCATCCCTTCTGAAGGGTATGGTGCTGGTAGGTAACAAGTTCCTCCTACAACCCAGTCTCACATTAGTGTCCTGAGCCAAGTATTTGTCTGCATATAGTTTTCCAGGAGGTTTGGTTTGCAAGATCACCTCACCAGAACTTTGCATGCATCACAGAATATCTCTCCTGATTTATGAGTGCATGCACTGAGCAAAGCCAAGGAGAGAGAGAGAGAGGCCCCTGACAGGCCACACCAGTTGCTGCCTTCTTGCTGGTCGTTGGGTTGTGAATTGCTCAGCCGAAGACAAAACACCTCTAGTTTCACACATCTGACCTTTTACTTCTCTGGTTGGGAGGAAAGAGAGTCTGGGAAGGTTAGTTGTCACTCGGATGATGGTTAATCAGTGTCTACTTGTGGTCTGTGCAAGTGAGTACGACATTTGTGACGTGCTCTGCATTATTTCATTGGACATGGAGTGCAAGATCCAGAACTTCACTTCCTTCTGCCACTTTGTGTCGAGGAGAGTTAAATTCACAGTCCAAGCAGAAAGTGTCTTCTCTCATCTGCATGCACATCAACTATAAGGTCCCTTCCATATTATATCAGTCCTTCTGTTGCCAGGAGTTACATCCATTTAGAGCCGCCAGTAATTATATTCTTGAAGAACAAATTGAGTATGCTCGTGTACTCTGCCGGGAAAGGGTCAACAAATGAGGCAAATCTCATGCATACTTCTTGCCACAGAGACAAAAACAACTGACAGTCCACGCCAAGATCACAAACCTTTTGAGCGCGTCTTCATTGCACTTGTGCATATGTGCATGGAGGCAGTGCATAGGTGGAAGATATATGTCTGCTTATTAGAAATAATGACCCAAGATTAGCAACTAATAACCGATCTTTACAAACCGAGTGAGGATCTGCAAAAGTCATCCAGAGATAAATGAGGCTACAATCTAGTTTTGGCTGATATTCTACGCTTTTCACCATATATACCTCGGTGGTATGCATGTCAAGCTAACACTTATACTCTTGGCATAGCAAAAAGAAATAACATGTACCCATGCAGAGCACAAAAAGTTGGACATATCTTCTACTTTACCATTTAAAGTCGTGTACACTAATATCGAACTTCTCTTTAGTATACCCCAAAAATTAGGACCTGTTACTATATACATGGGTCCACGGGCATCTTGTTATATATTTAAATAAACAAACAAACAAAGAATAAATTAAATAAATACGACAAGCAAACAAGCAAAGACATAAAATTAATCCCAGGTCACTATATACCTCCACGGATTCTCTGAGACTATTCAGTGATGTGAGAGTTTTAGGGACAAGCCATTTCCTTGAAAATTTTATTTGGCATTTCTATTTAATGGAAGGGGGATTTGTGTTGAGTTTATAGTTTTGTTGTTTGATTATTATTATTGTTGTTGTTATTATTATTATTACTATTACTATTATTATTATTATTATTATTATTATTATTATTATTATTATTATTATTATTATTATTATTATTATTATTATTATTATTATTATTATTATTATTATTATTATATTGTGTTCCATTAACAAGACCATTAACAAGACAAAAAAATAGTAAAAAAGAACCACAACATTTGATGTCTTTTCTTTGCATAACTTGAATACTAGAGCTAAGTCCATCCCATACAGAAGACTTCAAATTTCAGACAAAACATGATCTTTTTCCTCTCTCTCTCTCTTGAAAATAATGAGATGTCATCAGTCACCTAAGTTCTGAATGTTGTGTTAATTTGTTGTACATGGGTAAGGGTCTTCTAAATGTTTGTGCTCTTGTTGTTTCCTTTGTTTTGTAAGTAGGAGTTGTAGGTAATATCATACACACACACACATACATAACACACACACACATAACACACACACACAACACACATCTACACACACATAATACAGACATCTCCTTATTTAGGAGCTATACCCTAAACTCTGTAGCTATTTCCCACAAACTCGTGAGGTCACCATAGAGCGTGTAGCCAACAAACTGTTTCCCTTCCTTACCTTGAGGTTGGGAAGAAGTGTAACTAGTGGCATGCCAACCACATGGAATTTTATCTGTACTGTTGATACATTTCAAGCACAAGCAAGGCTTTATTCAAAAGCTGTAACCTATGCAGGGAGATCTCCATCAACAAACTTTCACAGAGAGAGAGAAGTAAGCCACCGTCTGCCAATGTGGAGCCACGGTGGGGGGGGGGGGGGGGGGGGGGGGGAAGAGTCTTGATTGAACCAATAAGCAGTTTTAGTTGTATTCTTGTCCTGATTAGTTATCACTAAATTAAATTAAATGGCTTTTCTTCCCCAAGTTCTTAGATGTTTGGCACTCATTGGTGGGGTGGCATGCTTAGTCTAACATAGACGTTCCTTGCCGATCTTAACCATCTAGTGGTGGGAAAAGAGTCAAATACAACTTGTGGGAATTCTTGATCCATGTAGTGGCATTACCCTTCCTGAGGCAGATGGCTAGAGGTATGCAGTAGCATTCTAAACACAGGAATTGGAAACTAGCAACATGCAGCCATAAGCCACAATACAAAATTGTGCAAACCATCTGTGTTGTTGTTATCAGAGATTTTTGGTTTGAGAAGTTTTGTACTTTTCTCTAGCCACCAGGCCACCACACCTATGCCACACCTATGCACTACATTTGAGGCAAGTCCAGGAAAATAAAATAGATACTTTCCTCTATGTATGCAGCTGTAACACAAGTTTATAGTGTAACTGCTGTCTAATAACAGTTACATAGAGACAACCGAGCACTTTTTGTGAAAATCTGAGGGTAGCTAAGGTCTGTTTGTTGGTACTGATGTATTCACTAGTGATCAAAGATTGATACTGTGTTTTATAGTTGCAATTGTGCACGTTTGTCAAGACTTTATGCGACCCAAAACAATTGCTCGAGGACTGTTTCCTCTGCCTAGTAACTTATCTTGAATTGATGTAGGTTTATCCAAAAGCCAGTGGGTAAGCGTAGGGTGCAGTGTTTGCTTGAACTATCACTGTGTTGTTTCCAATAATTGACTTTGTTGGCTGGGGGTGGAAACTGAGCATGCACAAGATTGGAGAAGAAAGAAGAAACAAAGAAAGCACTGTGGACATTTTCCCTAAAAGACTTTTCAGTCAGACACTGGGTTTCCATTTGTTAAACTTGAGGACTTTTCAATTCTCATTACCATTGTGTTTCATGTGATGTTGAGTGCAAAGGTTAGGACAAGCAGAGAGCACACAATAGTTATATTCGGTTTGTTTCACATTTTTAATGAGATTGTCCAGTTTGCTTTTCCTGAGCAACGGACTTTGTCAGGATCCTGAGGTCAGAGACTTCTTCGAGAATACAGAAGCCATAATGTAGTGAACGGTTTATATATTCTGTGATGTCAGAGGACAGCTGTGGTTAGATAAGCACAGCTGATGGTTCACAGTCAGCACAACTATATAGCACAAAAAAATGAAATCAGTGTTTAATATGTGGAGGTATCTATCTCAACAAGGCTAGAGCATCTGGCATCTAGCAGAAAATGTCGAGTTAGCAAATTGAAGTTGATAGTTGAGAAAGTCAGTGAATCTACCATGACATTATATTTGTAACCTCTTCTTAAATACTTATTTTGTTATAATAATTTAATTGTTGTTCTGTTGAGATTTGAGATAGGCCTTCACTAAGCACATGCAAACAATATGTGACAACGACTACTGAAGAAAAACCATGAATTAACTGCTTTAATGATTATTACAACAGAATAATGGGAGTTAGTTTTGTGATTGTGATGAGGAGACGTTAAACATAAAGGCATGGGAGCCTAGCTAGCTGCCAAGCAGCAAGTATTTCCTCTTCCCCCACCACTTGAGCACATTTCCAAAGACAATTCTGTCTACCCTACCCAACACCTCTTCTTCACCCCTGTTACTGGTCTACTCAACATTAGGCCTACTCTCCCTTCTTCATCTTCATTTCTCCATTCTACCACCCACTCCTCATAGCTTTCACCCTCGACCATATCCAATAATATTACTCGATCACCACCAACAGTACAACAAGAAATGAACAAATGTCTTCCACAACACCTTCATCACATAGCTCACATCTACCATCCTGACACATACCACACTTCTCCTTGTTACCCAACAGTCTGGCAGATGATGTACTTAACCTAATTCTCAGCCTCACTTCCCCTGTGTTACTGAATCCTCTCACATATCTTTCTTGTCCAAACTGTACTTTAGCTAACATATACACTTGAGGCTGGATTTCCCTCCCACTTCTTCCCGCCACTCACATCCTTACACAATTCCTCCATGTCTGACTTGAGCCTACTCTCATTCCCCCCCAAACTTCCGTTTAAGCTCACAAAACTCTGCCCACCAACCTGAACAATCATTTCACTAGCAGATCTTCATTCAATCTCCACAATTGTTGCCCTCCATTTCTCTGCCTTTTCCTTCACCTTTCAAATGATACTTTCTTTTCTTCTCTTCTCTCCTCCAGCTTCCTCCAGCCCAGTTTCCTAACCAACATTCTCTTGCAAATTCTTGCAGTCTATCTTCCCTCCACACTTCAGATGCATGTTCTAGACATGATCTCCCACATAAGTTTACCTCTGTACAGCTCCATCTCTCCATTCATCCTGCTTATAATGAACAATTCTTCCCTCCATTTATCTGCCTTTTCCTTCACCTTCTCCAAATGAACATTTCCTCTCATCCCCATCAAACTACACACTAAGATATTTGAAGGCTTCCAAATTCTCCATTCTCTCCTCATTAATTTTCCATTCTCCTCCACTACACATTCCACCAACCATTATTGACTTATTGTTCTCACTATTAAACCTAAATCTCCACTTCATCACATACTTCCCAATATTACTTATAACTCGACCTGATCTCTTGATAACAGTGCAATATTATTAACCCACCTCACCATATTACTCCACTTCAATCCCTGACCCCTTTCCCTTCAAGTCCCTCAAGAATCTCGCTCAAGAATCTCATCACATATATACTATGGAGAACTGGTGACAAAGGACAACCCTGTCTCAGTCCTGCCTCCACTTCAAACCACCTAGACCCCTCTTCATGACATTAGACATGTTTTGGGTAAGATAAACTGTTGCAATCGGCACCAACAGTACTTGATTAACTGAGGCCTGGCATGCTCTGCCTTGACATCTTCAAGTACACAGGTAGTGAAACTACACATTGAAACTACGCATGTGAAATAGAGCTTTGAAGAACAGCTCAAGGATGAGCTAAAATGCAGATGTTGATGAATACTGTTCTGTTAAACAAATGTGTTTCCAATCCTCCCAACATCGTTGAATGTATCCAGAGTAAGGTCTGCTAACAGACTTTTAGCAACAGGATGGGAATGCAAAAATTGGGTGTTTCTAATCGAGTTTAAGCTATGACACAGACGTGCCCATTGTAGGTCTCGGTGAAGTGTCTGGCCATGTGATATACAAGGTGATGCAAGATAGATGATAGTGGCTTAGCAAAACCAATATAAGGTGACATCATGTATGGAGGCATAGTAGCTATCGCCAGCATAGCGTTGATGGACTGTGACTGATCATGGGCCAGAAAATAATGGAGTGATAATAGGATTTTGTTGAACATTGAGATGGGCCAGCACAAAGTACATTACATATAAATAATAAGTCACAATTGTACTTTTAATGACAAATATAATTGGGAAATTCCAGACCTTAGCTGAGACTTAGAAGCTAGCCTGTTGGGGAGGAACACACAGAACATACAGAAGTCCATCAGGTATCTGCTACATAGTCAGTCCGATATTATTGCCAGCAGGCATGCAAAAGATGTCAACAAAAGCGCCCCTCACCCCCTAGATGGAAACAGCTGATCTTGTAGTAGTAGTGTGGTTTAGTGGTACTATTTATGAATGTCAGAAATCCCAGAAGCTGGATGTAAAAATGTGATTAAAGTTTGAACCATTTACACACATTTGTGAGATTTCTGACAATACAGTGTTTGTTTGGATAAAGGTCCTAACTTTGGTAATATATGTAACATGTATACTCAAAGTGTGTGCCAAAAGATACATTGATAGTTCATTTAGAATATTAATGAGCTCAATAGTATGGATATGGACAAGCCTTTTTTACATTTGTTTAATTGATACTCCAAAAAGTGGAACCTTCAGTGAGCAGTAAAGATGCTTAACAAAAAAAAAGGAAGAAGGAAAAATAATAATGTAATAACAACAACAATAATGATGATAATAGTAATAATAATAATAGTAATAATAGTAATAGTAGTAGTAATAATAATAATAATAATAATAATAGTAATAGTAGTAATAATAGTAATAGTAGTAGTAATAATAATAATAATAATAATAATAATAATAATAATAATAATAATAATAATAATAATAATAATAATAATAATAATAATAGTGATAATAGTAATAGTAGTAGTAGTAATAATAATAATAATAGTAATAATAATAATAATAATAATAATAATAATAATAATAATAATAATAATAATAATAATAATAATAATAATAATAATAATAATAGTAGTAGTAATAATAGTAATAGTAGTAGTAGTAATAATAATAATAATAATGATGATAATAATAATAATAATAATAATAATAATAATAATAATAATAATAATAATAATAATAATAATAATAATAATAATAATAATAATAATAATAATAATAATAATAATAATAATAATAATAATAATAATAATAATAAAAATAATAATAATAATAATAATAATAATAATAATAATAATAATAATAATAATAATAATAATAATAATAATAATAATAATAATAATAATAATAATATTTTTATAATAATAAAATAACAAATAATAATAATAATAATAAATAGTATTATAATAATAAGTTATAATAATAAGACCAACAACAATAACAATAATAACAACAACAACATAATAATAATATAATCATAATAAAATAATAAATAAACTCTTCAGTTTACATAGTAAACTAAAACAACTTTCTTAACAACCAACTATTTGCTCACTAAATGTTTCGGCAAGATTCTCTCTCCTTCATCAAGTCTCATAATTTCAGATGAGGGCTAGACCATTTAGTCAAAATGTCAGGTGAGCAAATTTAATTTGATTGCTGAGGAAGTTGTTGTACCACTACTATATTACCACAACTACAACTACTAGCAGTAATAATGACAACAACAGCAATAACAAGAAGAAGAAGAAGAAGAAGAAGAACAATAATAATGATGATAATAGCAAAACTTCTTTGTGACTCCATGAACACAAAAAGTTCTCTGCAATATTACACGTGATAAAGTCCTCATTCAGTGAACCTCATTTCTTATGAATTACCATTTCTCCTAACTTATAAAGTACAGTACTCCTTGCAGCATCTAAACATTTGGACAAACCATGGTAGCAACCGTTAGAGCCCATTTGCTGCTATTATATCATATATATATATATAGTACAGTGCCCACATTGCCTAATGTGATCTTCCCTATACACTCTAGTAGTGGCTAGTAAACGCACTGACCTTATTTAGACGTCAATGCACTAGGGACCAAATACGTAACTATCTACTACACATAATTCTATATCAGGTAATCACCACATTATACTACCTGAACACACATCATACCCGTGCATATATAGAAATACCAAGTAAACTTATCTGAAAAGAAATGAGGATTTCAACGAGGAAAAATTAAGCAATAAGTGCTCATTTATTTTTCTACCAAAGGTGCTTGCTTTACGAACAACAAGGCACGAAACAAGCACTCATTTCCAAATCATAAGCACAGCAGTGCTAGAGCAGTGCAGTGCTCTTATCCTCCATTTTTAACATATTCAAAATCATAGTTATCACAACACATTCAAAGAGACATGATTCAATTCAAGCATCAATGTAAAGTTAATGCACACATGGTTCTCACATTTAAAAAAAGAAGAATGAGGTTTGTCACAACATAAGATTTAGCATGTACATGGTATAGGTATGTTTATTATCCCTTAGGCTCACACTAGTGATATGGTGGTTTTATGGTGTGCAATATGCTCCATTGTACGGTTCTCCATTGACTTCAGTTTTCAAACTTGAGGAGTTTGGGAAGATACAAAGCTCCCTGGAAACTTCTGGCATAAAAGTTTGGTTTTCCAAGTAATGTTTTACTGGATTGGCACAACGATCATGCTCAAAAGATAAGGGAAGAGATGAATAGTTAATATCTGAGCCATTGTCCATACTAGTTGAGTTGATTACACCCGACTGGAATTCTGGACTGGAAACATTCAGAGAGTAACGGTCAGGCAGAAGTGGTGCAGGCTGAATGTTACTTGTAGAGAAACATTCCACATCTTTATTCAGAGGGAGAGGGGAATGTGTATCTTCATAAGCAATGCTGTTTTTAGCATTTGGAATAGACGACAGTACATATGGTGAGCATGGAGGCGTGTCTAAGCATGATACAGGAGGACAAACTACAGGTTCCAAGCTCAACTGTGTTTTGGCTATAGCTTCAGCTTCAAGCTGACTTCTATCTTCATGATTGACAATGTAAGGACTTATTCCTTTGTTCACTTGGGTTGGATGCAGTTCTTGAGACACAAAATGAGTGTTATGTTCAGGTTTGTATCCATGGTTCATCAAGGTGGAGTTCGAAATGGCATAGATTCCAAATGCAGCAGCTGGATTGCCATAGGAGCTCCCGAATGGACTGTAGTACGATTGCACATATCCACTATGGTAAGTGTTACAATTCATAGCATGGTGGCTGTGGGGATGGCAGTATCCAACAGCCTCGGTCATAGGTACTTTTGCAACTGGAGGCCGTAGTATAGCAGGACTGGAACACTGTGCAGAAATGGTTGCTAACTTCATTGGTGAGCCACCCATTTCATGGAATGGCTGTCCTGCCACACTATGAACTGCACGAGAAGTTCTAAGACTGCCGAAAAAAGAATTTTTGCTGGATACATCAAACTTTCGTCTCCTAGGTCTATACTTATAATCAGGATGTTCATCCATTAGTTTAGTTTTCAGTTTCTCTGCTTCTTTCCTGAATGGCAGCTTCTCGTTGTCATTCATCGATTTCCACATCATCCCCAGGCGCTTGCTTAGCTCAGTGTTATGCAGTCGAGGTTCCTTCACTGCTAACTTTTTCCGTTCCACGGACGACCAAACCATGAATGCGTTCATCGGTCTTTTGATTTTTTTGGATTTAATCGAGGAAGACACGTCCTTTTCTCCTTGCACTCTCGTTTTTTCTTCGTCACTGCCAGACATTGTAGATCCAAGTGTGACACTAGATGTTGCCTGGTTCTTCTGTTACTCTACTGATGACATTGTAGCACGCGCGTTTGGGCATGTGCTTCATTAATGAGGTGTATTTCGCTCGAGGTTAATTAAAAGCTAAACACTAGGTACGGACACTTCAGTACGGCATTTCAACCTGCCAACCTGTGGACACTTCAGTAACTGCATGTTTCAACCAGTGTTCTGCTCTGCACAGTTTAGGGCTGGAGCATGTTTAAACTGTCACTGATAAGTAATTCATTGTTCGGTAGGGATTGGAAGTCTGCTCAGGCCATACTGAGGAAGGCCTCTAAAGATTTGGAAATCTTTAGAGCTACATAGCTTGTCACATACTCAACTCGCTCTGTCTATATATACACACGTACTCCTTTTCGTACCAAATGTCCAAATGTGCAGGAAAGGTTAAGAAGCACCCAAGACATGGCTCTCTCTCAGTTCACAGGTGTCTTGAGTATCATCTGGCTTTCAAGAGCCTGCACAGTTGATAGGTTTAATGTGCTTTTTGCTCTAAGCAAAGGAAGTGGAGAAGATCCTGAGGCTATCTGGGATGGACTGATGATAATCTGTCTCTTCTCTACCCTTACGACACTTTTATGTGTTAGATACCATTCTCTGTATCTATATCAGAACATTCAACAAAGCACAAGCATCAAACATCTGTAGTTAGCAAAGAATCAACTGTGCTAGTTTTAGCAGAACTGATGAAGTTGTCACTTACATGCACAAACACGAGCTCCACAGATACTCAGGTGGATCTGTGCAGGTGGAAACCAGATGACAACTAGAAGGCCCTACTCACACTCTGCAGGAGCATCAGGTTGAGGCAACAAATTGAACAAGGGGACAACGAGGAGGTAGTAATTAACCCCTAAATCGATATAACTACACAAGGCTGATCCCAAATGAGGATGAATAGGAGCTCGACCAGACAGGAAGGCCATCTCCAGCGGGAGAAGTACAGAAATGTGTTCAAGGACTGATGGAGGTTAAGTGCATGGATAGGGTCAGAAGGTGATTGATAGAAGACCCAGGGAGGTGATGTTCAAAGAACGGTGTGCAGATGGCGACAGGCACCCCTTTGATGCGGACTAGGAGTAGACTTAGTTAGTGACAAGATTATAGCTATTGTAAAGATATCAGACAAGTTTGTACATTTAGATCTGCAAAACACAGGAATAGGTGTGTGAGATAAAACAGAGAAAAACCACCTATCTGAGTGTGTGCATAATGACATCAAACTACACTACCGTGAGTAGCCGAGTCTACGATGTAACTTATGGCAACTTTTTAACACAGGAAATAGGAAGATTGTAGGTTGTAACTGTTCACAAAGCGAGAGGATATATGACTGTATATAGCATGACTCTGAGAATCCATAAAATCATCCCACTACTAATTTCCTGCTCTCACCAAATGTTCATGGACCCACGAGAAGTTCGCCTGATCTAGTTAAGGCATTAACTGTCAACCACCAGTGTCATCGTCATTCTTGCCCACCTCGATATGATGACCTCTACTGATTGTGACAGTACATCCACAAACCTCGCTACTTATATTCTTCAAACCTTGTTTGTTTGTTATTTGTCATTAGAAGAGTTAGCTTCCCAGTAAACCAAGACTTTTTTCTGCAAAAATGCACATGCTTGAGCTAGATATAAATAATTATTGGGTCTGATTCTATATCAAATTTTTTATATTTAAGAATAAACCAACCAAATAGTCACATTAAAAAGTTAAACAAACATTTAGAGGACCCTTTACCATTAAAATTGTTCTAAATGGTAAAGGGTCCTCTAAATGCTTGGAAGTTCAATCTTATTCCTGCTATTATTATTTATTAATTTATTTTTTCAATGTTTTTTTTCAATGTTTTTTTATAGTGTTATTTATAAAAATGTTATTTATAAAAATTTTAAAAAAAGAACAGTAGTATAACTAATTAACAACTTTACCGAATGCATTAACACCTATTAACACGTGCTAGTTATTAAAAAAGGGAAACACAAAACTAGTATTTGGAAATTAAAATAACAGACCAACTGGTACCGAGCACAGCTGCAGTATTCCCTTGGTGAATGGCAATGGAAATTCTCTGAAGGAGAAAATGATGGGAACGTGGTTCGTTGAATATTACCATGAGACAGCCTCTCAACTCATGAAGGAACAGAGATGCCTCAACTCCCAACACTCCTGTGGCCCAATTGGGACAAAACTGTAGCAGAAATATTGGCATACTTTTCGTTCTTCAAGGACTGAGCTCTGTTTGCCACTACATACAACAGGACCTTCAGACAGCAGGTTGGCATAGGAAAGGGCAAAGGTGTCAGAAAGGGGCAAAGGTGACATGTCCACACGGAGCACCCCACACAAGAATATGGCATTCTTCCATGGAAGCCCCATCAGCCCAATCAGGCCGCTTGCCATCCAAGCGAGAAATATCTGAAGGTTCCTCAGGTGAGCGGGAATATTTATTGAAGCAACGTCATTAATAGCTGTCTTCAAAAAATGACCTTGACGCTTCCGACAACAGAGACCATGAGTGGCAACCTGATTCCCCTGGGATCTACACTGCAGACAACTGTGGGGATGACAGGGAGGAGGATCACCCAAATGCAGCCACCCTGATCACATCATCATCCATTCGGGGGGCCTAAAGACGACGTGGGGAGGGCATGGATCCAAGCTCCTGACTCCTTCCTAGCTGCAGCCTGAATACATACTTGGGTAGTAGGACCACAGCCGAGTTCAGGAGGGAATCAAAAGAGGCCTGAACATGAGGACCATCCCAGGCTTTCTGTTGCGAAGACCTGGAAACAGATGGTGGCTCACAGCTGCGACCTTGACTCCAAATTTCCAAACCACTATCAAATACAGGGTAGCTCAGATCACCTAGGTAGTCAGGAAGAATCTGGTGAATGAGATCAAAAGCACCGGAAGCTGATGCCAGATCCTCAGACCACCAAATTTTACTGGAAGTGATGCCCAAGACCAAGCTTGATCTTTTGTGTTGAGAAGAATGTTGGTGATCTCCCTCAGGATGGAACAATTGAAAATTGAACAAAATCTTGAAGCTTCGATGAAGAAAAACAGGGAGAAGATCGCAAAGAGTACAGTAACTTGGGGATTGCATATGCATGACAAAGTCAACAGAAAGCTTCATGAGCATGGAGCTAAGAGTGGCAACCTCTGGGTTAACCACACAGTCTGCACAGACAGACATCCCTGAAGTCTCTGGATCTGGACGGATTAGCTCACACACTTCTCACGTCCTCCCCAGCCACACTCTCCACTGTAATAAGATACACCGAGTACCTCATCCATACTACTCCCTAAAGTGGGCCACCATCCCATGCTCATGATGCTTTCTGTTGACTTTGTCATGCATTTGCATCCCCAAGTTACTATACTCTTCGTCATCTTCTCCCTGTTTTTCTTCATCGAAATAAATCAGGGGCTAGTTCTTCATTGACAAATAACATTTTGTCCCTACGAATTGAGCATTGTGAAAATCAAACTTCAGGAAGAAATAGCCTGGCTGTAAATTATGAAGGAAAATATGAGCAGCGTGGATGATAGATTCAGCTCCAAGACGTCCCCCCCAAACCCAACTGAAGAGTAGCCAGAAGAGCACTCATAGACGGCTTCATATGAAAGCTTGCGCACATTTGGCTACCAGGCATCTAAACATGCACCCAATGGCTATGGGTCTCACACCACCAACCTTTTTGTTCAGGACGACGAGAGAAGCACCGAAAAAGAAGGGGTGAACAGAAGCTTGGTTTCCCCCCAACAGCATCATATTGATGAAAGCAGTCAGGGCTGCAAGAAGTAAGGGACCACCATGACCAGCAGAGTTACTGATCATATCCTTAAGGTTTTAAGGATGTAATCCATCTGGTCGTCCTGCAGATCCACAAGGAAAAGAGTGAATAGCCTTAGACACTACTGAGGGTGAAACTTCAAAAGATGGAACATTATCGGAGGAGGAATGGCTGAATTTGGATGAGGTGGAGGATGTTTATCCCACAATAAATTCAGAGTATTTTCATTGAAATCAGCCAAGGAATCATCTGAGCTGGCAATGCAGATAGCTCCCCTAAAATCTCCATCATCAAGCTTAGAAGCAACCCGCTTAGCCAGAGGCTGTAAGGAGCTATGCTGAGTAGTAGAACGATAGTGCCCAGAGATCGGTGTCGGTGAGAGAGATTGGATTCAGACTGGTTGATGTGAGAAGCAAGGCTTCTGAGGCACCCACCTTCCCCTGGGTCTTTAAAACAGCGAAGTGGAAATTATAAAAGGCAGTTCAATTTGTCAACATCACTACGAGAGGAAACTTTATCAAGAAAGGCAGCTAGCTGCCGAGTTTCTAGAAGCATGTGGTAGTCTTCTGCGAGTTCTAACTGAAAGGTCAAACTAATGAGGATAATTACTCTGAGAATGGGAAGATGTCTCATCACCACTGGAAACCTGAGATGACTGGTCATCAAGTGTTGGACAGATCGGGAGTCCAGAGAACGGATGTCAGTTCGACCGTGAACCTTGAAAACACCGCACCGAGTCACATGTATGAATCTCTTGCAAACTTTTTTTTTAAATAAAAAAATTGTTGAAAAAGATCCTACTCAATAGCCAAGAGGCTAATATGAAGAGTAAAAATAAGTAAGCAAATACATGGGGGATATATGATTATAGTTGGAGGAATATGATTATAGTTGGAAGAATAATTATGATTATGGTTGGAGGAATATGATTATAATTGAGTAGATAAAAGTTAAAGTGATGATAAGGTGTGTTGAATATGGTGCTTAAATTGTCCAAGTGAATTAGTTTCTTTAATGTAATTGGGGAGAGAGTTCCAGAGCCTAGTAGTACATGTAGTAGGGAAAAATGAAAGATAAGCAGACTGGGTTCTGTATGGGATTAGCAGACGATTACTGGGGTGGAAGGATCGGAGGTTGTAGCAGGGAGTTGGTTGGCATGGTGGGAGGCTAGAAGGAAAATCTATGTTATTGTAAATAAGTTTGAAGAAAAAGATAAGTTTAGCATTATGGCGATGAGGATAGAGATGGAAGATGAAGCTTAGTGAGAAGAGAAGTGTAGTCCGAGGACCATTGTTTACTACATAATTTACATGCAAAGTATTGTATTCTCTCAAGATGAGAAGAAAGAGGGGATGATTGAGGGTCCCAAAGAAAAGAACAGTACTCCAGATGGAGACGGATAAGAGAAGTGTAGAGGCAAAGAAGAGTAGAAGTGTATGTATAGCAGTAGAAATGATGGTAGAGAATGCCAAGTAATTTACGGGTCTTGGAAGAGATGTAAAAAATGTGCTTGTTTCAGGATAGAGATGAAGAAAAGAGGATTCCTAAGTACTTGAACTCAGTCACTAACTGAATTGGAGAATCAGAGATACACAGAAATGGTTTATAAGAAATAAGCATGTATTTTGATTTCATTAGATAAAGTGTAAGAGATTGGGAAGCAAGCCAGGCAGAGATAAGGTTTAGGTCATTCTGAAAGAGAGAAAAATCAGAATGAGAATTGATGGGGCGAAAAAGAAGGACATCATCGGTGTAGAGAATAAGCTTAGATGAGAGAGACAAAGGCACGTTACAAACTCCATTGATATATATTATAAAGAGGAGAGGACCTATTATAGATCCCTGAGGGACACCAGGGACAGGTGAAGAGGTGGTACCTGTGATGATCACTTGTTTATGAGGTAAGGAGGGAAGTGCAGGAAGGAAAGAAGATCAATTAACGGGTCGTGAGGAACAGAATCAAAGGCCTTTTAGAGATCTAGAAAACAAGTACCAACCAATTTATTTGTTTGAAGAAGAGAGTGAAAGGACTGATTTGCCAAGAGAAGGGCTGAAGAAGTGGACCAATGGGGAAGAAAACCAAATTGAGAAGAAGAGATAATGTTGTGTTCGATATACAAAATTTGTAAAGGAGAGAGTGAACATGCTTTTCAAGCAGCTTACTAACTATAGAGAGTAAGGAAATGGGCCAGTAGTTAGAGGGACTGTCAAGATTAGTTGAACATTTAGGGATGGGAACAATGAAGGAATTTTTCCGATCAACTGGAAGACGTCCTTGAGACAAGGGTAAGTTAAAGATATATGTAAAGGGAGCAACTATGGACAGGCATGTACATTTAAGCATTCTAGAGGAGACCCAATTAGGGCCAGAGTCTGTGGAGGAAGGTAAACGAGCCAATAACTTCAGATTCAGTATAGAGAGAGTCTGGAGAACAGGATGGTTGGGAAGTCTGGAAAGGAAGAGGATAAGATACAATTGGAGGATAGCATGAATTGAAGCATTCAGAGAAAAACTTATTAAGTATTTCAGCCTTATCACGGCGTGTTACCATTGGATACAAGAGTAGGTACAGGAAAATGTATTTTTCTTGTGGAACGAACAAAGGACGAAAACTTTTTGGAAGGAGAGGATGGGAGAGACTGGAAGATGATGCATTTATTTCGTTTAAGGGGGGAATAATGTCAAAATGCTAACTTTCACTTTTTTTTTAACAACTATTTTAAATGGTGTCTCTGCTCATATAGAAGTCATATTCCAAGTTTCAGAACATTTGAAGATTCTATGATGCAGTTACGACAGCTTTTGCACTCACTATTTTCATTAGAAACCCAGCAAGTGTGAAGAAGAATCGCGTCGCATTAGATTAGAAGAATTTCCACAAATTTCTCCCTCATTTCTCACCCAAACTCCATAATTTATATATCACTTATTGTGTGCTCTTTAACCTAAATTATTTTATTTTCACTGTTATGAGAATGTGTTGGGTATAGACCAGCATATCTGCATGTGGTTTGTATGGGATTTCCCCCCCTCTCCCGTGGTGCATTATCATACTTATTCAAATAGTTTAGGTGAAACTACTACATGTACTCTTACCAATAAACCACCTAGCAGCCACTTAGCATTATTAATGGTTTTTAAATTTGTGGACTTGATATTTCCTGGCTGACACTTTGGCATAACAAATATATATGACAAAAGTGAAATACATCATTAAATAGCTTATCTTCTAAGCTACATTTTGGTACAAAAATTATGTTGATAGAGGGTATATAGTGGGTGGAAAATATGATTGGTATTGTCGAGGTGTATTTTTTTGACATTATTCCCCCCTTAATAGTAGATGAAATGATGTTTCTAAGCGAGCGATAAGCCAGATAAAGAGCAGGCGAATCTAGTTTTTGTGACGTTTTTAAAATTTGTTGTCGAAGGCTCAATCCAAGGGTGGCATGAAGAGGGTGATAAATTTAGAAGGGACACACAAGCGGTGGCTTCTGAAAATCTATTTTTAAATGCTTTCCAGGGGAGGAATCAAGGTCTGAAGAAAGTATATAGTTGATGCCAGGGAAAGGAGGAAAGTAGGTAGGCAGCTGTCAAAGTCAGCAAGATGATACAACCAGATTTTACGCTTGGTACACTTTCTAATAGGGAGGGGAGAAGGAAGGGTGATTTCTGTTAGGACACAGAGGAGGATATGGGTGGCAGAACCAAAGAAGAAGCTTGAACATGGGATGGAACAAAGACAAGTTCTATGATAGAGGATGAACCAGAATGAGAGGTGTGTGTGGGAGAGGACACAAGTTGCTTGAGGGAGAATAAATCAGAGAGTGCAGAAAGTCGAAGAGATAGAGGCAGAGATGAGTAGAACACATCAACATTGACGTTAAAGTCCCCAGTAAGGATCAAGCCAGAGAGCACATTGTGCAAAAGAGCGCTTCGAGTGTCTGAAAGGAGGGATACATCATTTAAAGAAGGTCTATAAAAAGCTCCCAACATAATTCCTGTACTTTGACTGAGAGAAGGAGTTCAAGGCTATTATGGAGGTTCAAAGGAACAGCTTGTAAAGAAGAGTATACATAAATAGCAATACCACCACCATGGCGGTTTCTATCTAGGCAATAAAGTTGAAAATTAGGTAAAAAATCTCATTATTAAGAATGTCTGGAGAGAGCCAAGTCTCATTCACACAAACAAGGTCAGAGTAGAGACAGCTCATCTAATTTATATAAGAGACTGCAGGCATTGAAAGAAAACAGCATAAGAGATCGGCTGGTGAAGCGAGAGGTGGAATTAGACGGAAGAGGAGAGGTTTTAAGCGAGAGATTTTGGGCTTTGAAGTCAAGGTTTAGGTCCTTCGTGGTTTCTTTAGATGGGGTTTGATAGCTGGGGGGGAAAGGCAGGAGAAGAAGAGACCCAGAAGAGGGAGGGCAGGATGAATATGTGAGGCAAGTTCCTAAGGACTGATGGGAGGATGATTGGGGTAGAGAGAGGGGGGGAGGTGTTTTGTGGTAGGCCTGGAGGCAAACGGTTTTGTTGGGGGCATCCATTGTTGCTGGGTGCCAATCTCTTATATGCCCTTGGGTAGGTAAGGGATGAATGGGAGTGGGCAGTAGAGGAGGGTTGAGTGGAGAGTGGGATTGATCTCTTAGATGAGGGAAGAGCCCTTGAGGTGGAAAGGGATAAATGGGAGTAGGTAGTAGAGGAGGTTTGTAAGGAGTACGACGAGCATGGTGAGCTCTGTTTGGAGGCTTTGGAGGAAGGCGAGTTGATAAAAAATTATTTGATGGAGAATGAATATTGGAAGTGGAAGAGTTAAGAGTTAGTGAGTTAGTGACAAGGGGTAGTTGATCATGTGTAGGAAGAGGAGAAACTGGAGGGGAAACTGGAGAAACAGACAATTTTGGAGGATGGATTATATCAACACTCGCAGTTGAGGAAGTCGAGTTAGAAGAATGGAGGGGGGAGGAGAATTAGAAGCTGGGATGGCTGATGAAAAGGAGGAAATCGACTCTTGCATGGTATTCAATTCAGTCTGAACAGTGGTGGGTGATGCGTGAGGTTTTTGGAGTGACACTCACAGCTTAAGGGCTTGGGAGCTGTCTTCCAGCATCTGAAATTGGGTGACTAGGGTGAAAGATACAGACAGAATCCTTTAGCAGTAAAAGCAGACAAATGGATAAGATTGTGTAAGCCAGATAGGAATACCGACACAGGGGCAGTGAGACCAACTGGAGCAGATTTCATATTGGATCATATCACCTTCATCAGAACTAACACTACACACACACTTGATGACATTAGCAGTACTAGGACCTGGATTAGTTTCCACGTCGTCACCAGACACAGTAGCAGTAGGCAGCCTACATTAGCTACACTAGGAGAGGAGAAACGGGAGAAACGGCGAAGATGACAGCGGCGACGACGAGTGAAACGTCCACGAGTTAGAGAGACGGCTGACAAAAAACAAATACAAATGAGGTAATTCTAGAAGAAGAGGGAAGAAGGTTTGGCTCTGAAAAGAGCAGGTACAATCTAAGCTTCAAGAGATGACATAGAAGGAGTAGCAGTTACCGCCATGGTAAAGGGTCGCGATCAACTTCCGCACACTGACGCTCTGACAGATGCACTCCAAATGTAGCACACCAAGTTAATTACACCACTGCTCACACACGCAGTCGTTATCATTAGCTTGTCTGCCGAGATCAAGAAATCATTCCGTGCTTGTGGCATCACTGTGAAGGTGGACGGGTATGAAGATGGAGAAATTCACTGCCTCAACGTTGATAAAGTAGCAGCTTTAGCTATCCCAGCCATTACTCGAGCTACTCGCCAGCTGCGGTGGAGAAGATCCATTTGCTTCCTTGGACGAAGAGGATGAAGAACAGATCAAACATAACGAACTCATTGTAGATTACGATAGCGATTAGGAACTCTTGCCAGCCAACTACTACCTAGCTCTATGTTTGAAATGAAACAATCACAACCACAATGACGCACACAAAAAAAGCAATAGCGCTTGGCACTGCGCAAGCGCATTGCTAGTCGCGATTATATTCGAGTGAATACGTGACTAAATAGTAGCCGCCTAAACAGGCAATATCAGAGTTCATTACCACCTAATTAACTTACGCGCATTATAATTAAAATTACGAAGTAACAGAAAAAGCAACATACCAACAAATGAAAGCAAGCAATCTAATGTACTCAACATTTTGGCTAGATATTCTAGCAGTAATGCCAAGAGAGTAAATTTCAAGCTGATTATTGAGATAGTTATTGTATTATTATTATTATTATTTTAGCAGCAGTGAAATGATGATGATCATAGTAATATTATTTTTTAAGAAAACTATATAAATAGGAAATTATTCATAAGTATCCTGGAGCCCAGGCCACTAAAATTCTCTGGCGCAGGTAAGGAAATGCCCTCTCCTCTCTACATTAACCCTCAATTATTGCCCCCACCTCCCTGAAAGTCATAGCCTCCCTGCCAAAGACCACCGAAGTTTCTATCCCAAGGAGGACAAAATGGTGAGTATGTCTGATGTTTTTTCATACTTTTGGAGTTTCAAAAACTCAGCTCTGTTATATAGCAACTGTAGGTTTCCCAGACAGAAGATCACAACAGGGGCAAAAGTGTCTAGGCAGGTGGCATCACACACCAGAACCTTCCCCGACTTCCATGGGACAATCACTCCATCAGGGTGCTTGCCAGCATTAGAGTGCAAGGATTTTGGCAGAACTTTCAATAGTGTTATTGATAGCAGCATGTCTGCTTGCCAATCAATCTTACTACTACAACTACTACAACAACTACTACTACTACTACTACTACTACTATTATTATTATTATTATACATTATTACAAGTCAATCTACATAGCTGGATCAAATTTTGCTCATGATGTTACTGTTTATCTTATCAGTGAGGTCTGCTAATTTCTCATGTTTCAAGAATAATATGGCAGTATTTTACTGGAGAGAGGCTTCCAACAAAGCTCAGTTGACATATATAACAATATTACAATGACCTTCTCAATAATAATTTAAAGTTTATTATTGAGGTCATTGTAATAGTTGATCATGGTTGATTGGTGCGTTCCTTTGCAATACTGCCACTCTGTATGGTGCTTGTCCTAGTGGGGTAATTCCTCGCTTACCTTCAGATTCCAAGCAATTTAATGCCCCAAATGACATCAGGATTTCAGATTCCATGTGGTCATACCTGGCCCTGCACTTGTGCAGTCTTGAGGGCCAAGCATAATGTCTGGCGAACAAGACCACAAGCATTTGCTATGTGACATGCCTCTCATCAGTCATCACACATAACACTACTCAACCATCACCAAATTAAAATCTGCTAATTTCAATTTCCACAAGCGGGAAATTTTCTAGCTGTAGGGTATATAGTTTGCTTTAAAAAAGAAATTAAAAAAAAGATAGGGAAAAAAACAAATGTGTAAATCCTTTCTTAACATGCTGTTGTTATTTCCCTATATCTGGGAGTGTGGTAGCACTGGTTTGACTTTCATTTAAATGGCAGTATTCTCCCCCCCCTTCCCTCCTTTAACACACACACAAAGCTCATACTCCAGCTAAAACACTCACACTTGCAGCTTATCAACTGCCTAAATACTAGTTTTAACCGATAGTAGCTCCAAAAAGCTCCAAGCATGCCATGAATTCTTCGCTAAGGTAGTTATATAGGCTAGTAGTGAAAAAAGATTTATAGAATGTGTGGAAAATCCTTTCAAGAATCTGTTTCTATCTAGCTATGTTTCTAGAGCTGTTTCTATTTCACTTTTATAACTTGTGTACGATTAGACAGCCTCCCAATGGAGTATTGGGGAGTGCAGCGACTCACTTTGACCCATATTTTAAAATGTCGGGACCCCCAAATATCCATACAGTAAATAAGTAACTATTGCAAAGCACCGAGTGGCAAAGCGAGCATTGTTAGATTGCATTTGTCTTGCCATTGTCCTATATAGCTTTTAGTACAGCTGAAGGTAGTACTGATCTGTAATATTGATGTCATAATTGTGATTGTGACATGTGCCAAGAAATGAATGTACTTGGTGTTCTTTACAGATTACGAACTGGTTCAAGGTTGAAAACATGATGCTCTGTAACATTATGGGATAGCAAATGCGTATCAAAGCATGGCTATGAGGGATTTGTTAAGAATACTTGGAGCAGCTTCCCTTGAAGATCAGTAAGAGTGAGCTCATCAGGCAGCGCTCTCTGCAGGAATTCCCAGCAAATAAAAGGGAAGACAATGCAGACGCTGACAACAACTTGTTAAAGTTTTCACTCTTTACATTATTTTCTGTTCATTATACCCTCCATCATTAGTGAAGCCAGTTCTCCTCATCCATAGAAGGGCAGTACATGTGTTGACAAGATTGATAACAATTGCTGCATCAATGCAAAAATGTGTACCCCACCTTTATAACTAGAGAATAAATTGAGTATAATATCAGAATAAAACTTCATCATCCTTTCCTCTCCTTTTGTGTAGTCTGATTTCTTTGTCCTTGCTGGAAAAACAACAACAAACACAGCATTAGCTGAACTGTTGCAGAGGTATAATATTCTAGGGACAGGACCATTTTGGGGGGAGGACTATACCATATGTATTTTGTTGTTGTGGTTACCACTTTATAACTCCATAGATTCCGTAAACTTCATGGTATGGACTTGATATATAGTGGGAGATCTTCCTCCACAGGGAAGGCAAAAGAGGGAGATACAAAGTACATATTGGAAATACCTGTGACTGCAACTATGGACCAACGGAATAATAATAGACAGTCACAGATTAGCTTTACCTTACACTCTGTGTTATAAAGATCGGTTGCAGTCTTTGCAGAATGTTGATGGGCTAGTAGCTAGCTAGTTGTTCAATACTAAATGCTATATAAGAAATGCTATATAAGTGGAGCCGCTGGATCACAGAAAACGGGAAAACGGGAGGAACTCACCAGGAGAACTCTGCGTTGTGATAGCTACGCGCTCGCTCGAGCTATTCACACAGACGATTATTTCCAGTTTATACCCAAGCATTCGTTCTCACTTTCTGGTGCCCAGCCAATTTTCCTCTCCGCTAGCTTCAAAACTGCTGCGATTTTCTCTTGACGACCATTCCTGGGTGTTAGCGAGTATATAATGTGGTTGGCCTCTTTGCCATATTCCTCGCACTTGCCTACTCCCCTGAAGATGGTTATGCCACCTGATGACGGTAGCAGTATCTGGTGGGGTCAGTAGGGGGGGGGGGGGCACACTGAACTTATTCGATAAATAATGCAGTCCGTTGTTGAGTCTTGATATAGGCCATCATCTATTATTTTTAATGAACTACTCGGTAGCGAAAGCTATTTAGAGCGATAGGAAGAAAAAAGGTTGAAGTTAGGCATGAATTGTTTAATAAATCATTTGAAGGAAGAGTGAGGAAGAGGATAAGGGATGGTAAAAGTTGTAATCTTTTTGTTTTCTTGATTTAGTGCATTTGCTAATGTGTAGTTTCCAGGAGAGGTTTAAAGGGGAAAGTAACTCCTAAGTATGTAAATGAAGTGACGAGATCTAGGGGAGTGATATTGAGGACTAATACAGTGGAGGATGAGGATGCGAGGGGTTTATGGTTAATTATTAGGAGACTGGAATATATACATATTATTTTTTAATTTTTTTATTTTTTTATAATTTTTTTAAACAGCGCCTCTAAATGGGCGGCAATGAATAAATTAAAAATAATATGTACATATTATAATGTGTAAGCAGAATCAATCATTCTACAGCAATCTTTGAGATGCTTGGCGAAACTGTGCAATTTTGAAGGTGATATAATTATATATATATCCTGCTTGATCACCACAGAATTTACACACATATTGGATGAGGAGTATGAAAAGAAGAATTTGTAAAGTGGAAACCATGACACGAGTATCTTGTAATTGCATGACGATCATCCCTATTTCCCTTACTCCATTCCCTATTTACCATGCCTACCGATTGATAAAACTCAAGAGGGATGGCACAAATCTTCTCAGTGTATGAACGGAAATGGGAGGCTAAAGCAGGAGTGAGCTTTAAGGCAGGGATAGATAAATATAGGTTCTGAGTGAGAGGCTCTCGTGACAAAGGGACAGCACCAGCCTATTCTTGGTGTTTGCAGGTAGACCCAAACATTCCTTCAGGTATATTGTTTTCACCTTATCTATGATCTGAAAGTCTCTTTCCTTCAGATGTTCCCAGAAAGTCGAGATGGCATAGGTGATAATGGGACGAATTTTAATTCAATGGGACGAATTTTAATTCCAAAAAGTCTAATTGCACAGTCGAGAGAAAGAAGACAGAGATTCTTAATAGAGAATGTAGCTGAGGAACAGGCAGTATATTTCTTAGATAAGTGTTGACTGAAAGAGAGGGTAGTCCTGAGTCAGGGTTATACCCAGATACTCATAGGATGCTGTCATTGGGATGTTTGCTGATCCGTATGTGAAAGTGTCTGCTTGAGCAAGTCTGCCTCCCCTACGAAATTTGAGAATTTTTGTTTTCAGTACATTCACTTCAATTTTGTTTCTTGAACACCAGGTGCAGAGAATGTCAAGAGCTCCCTGAATTGGTCTCCTCGTTCAAGACTAAAAATCACAATGTCATCTGCCCAAGCCCGAATTTTATTTCAGCAAGTTTCTGGACCACATCTGTTGTGTATGCAATGAACAATTGGGGGCTGAGTGAGTCTCCTTTTGGCTAAGATCAAGTAGGGAAGATATATAGCCATGATGAATATGCAAATGGAAGAAGAAAAAACATGAATTAACTATTTTAATGAATTACAGAGTTTGTTATGGGATGATGATGGGGGGAGGTGCCAAAGACAAGAACATGGGACTCTAGGTGCCAAACATTAAATATTTCCTCTTCTTCCACCACTTGAGCACATTTCCCATTACAATTCTTGTCTACCCTACCAACACCTCTTCCTTCCCTCTGCTACTAATCTACCCAACATTAGGCCTACTCTCCCTTCCTCATCTTCATTTTTCCATTCTACCACCACCATCATTGCCTCCAGCCTGTCTCTGTATTTCTGGTTTCTCAATGGTAAGATGCTTCCAGTGTAATGCTCCATCCAGCAAGGCCTTTCAGCGTATCCAATTCTGCATCAGTGAATAAGAACAGATATATAAAGCATAAGGCACATGTATTAATGTATAATATCAAATATTACTGTACATGGTCCTCGACTCCATTCACCAGACTTGGATTGTTGTTGTTGTTGTTGCTGTTATTGTTATTATTAAAATGGTCTAAGCTGCCGCTTCAGTGATGGTCATAATCCTAGACATGCATCAATCAACGACATCATTCTTAATCCCCTCTAGACTGGAACCTCATGATCTCTTCTGCTCAGATGGCTGGCATGAGCATGGTGCCTTGGAAAATGGGCAAGGTATTGGTGTGGGATGCTACTTGCCCTGATACATTTGCACATCATACATTGCCAGGGCTATGGGCGGAGTTGGATTGGTGGCTAAGCATGCAGAGGATTGAAGAAGACCAAATATGCACACCTTGAGAGCAGTCATTTCTTTGTTCCCTTTGCGGTGGAGACGTCTGGTGTGTTGGGGCTTGAAGCACAATCTTTTGTGAAGGAATTGGGGAGGAAGTTACATGTACCTACCAGAGATTTCAACTCCAGTAAGCACCTCCTTCAAGTCTTCCAGTGGCAATACAGAGGGGGAGTGCTGCAGCAGTTTTGGGCTCCCTCTGCCTCCTCAAACTATCTAGTAAAGAACTGAATAGAATATAAATTAAAAAAATTGTAAGACATTAAGGATAAATAATGACAGTACAGGGCTCATCAATTAAAAGTACCAAAGTAGTTCCCTTCTTCTTTCATTAGTATCTTTAGCAATCTGTAATACATTTATTTTGACTGTTACATATGCAGCAGCATCATAATTATTATTATTCAGCCGAGGTTGACTCGGGGTCGACCACATGTAGTTATTTAATCTGAAAAAGTCCTTCCAGCTGTGGCTGTAGTTACAGGTATAGTGTGGAGGATACAAGTAGTTTGTAATCATTACCCAACACACTTAACTAGCTGAAATGTCATTCTTAATGTCACATAAACAGATACAAGTGACTTCCTTGATCTTAATGTTTTCGATTATATTTTTTCACAATATCTGGAAGGATTTGTAGATAGATAATTATATGATCACGTTGACATCTTGATCATAAATATTTGGAAGGCCATTTATAAAATCATGGAGTCATTTGCAGCATCTCTTTCCAATGCTGGCTGCTAGTGTCACACCCATGGTGGTTTGATCAAACCTACGCTTCAGTTCTTCAACAATAATTTATCTACTGCCTCAACCAGAAAGTTAGGATCACCAAATAAACGTGGTACCTCACCATTATCTATTCTCCTAGGTGGACATCTTTAACAACGCAGCATAGTTGCTCAGTAGACTCTGATACCTTCATCACTACATTGTAAAAATGTCCATCAGGTGTAAGCTCTACTGACCTTGATGCTCTTGTAGGTGCATGGGAGAGTTTAGAGCCATCAAGCATCTGCCATAGCTACACCAAGAACCTGGACCCACATCTGTGTTAGTTACACCAGAGAGTACTCCTCTCCAAATCTTCTATCGCTTTTTTACAGATGAAGTTGGAACCTTTTTGTGCTTGAGACTAATCGCTTTGCTGCTGTGGAACTCCTCCCTGAGCTCATCCCTGGACTGATTTTACCATATGAGGGAAATGAAAGCCTTTTTTTGGTGTATCATTTTTATGGTGCGTGCAAGTGAGCCCATTTAGGTCTTTATTGGACAACTAGGTTACCCCTAGATGTCTGTGTAATGATGTCATGAGCATCAACCGTTTTCAGCAGTTGTTCAGGTGTTTGCATCTAGCTGACAACTTGGTCCAGATTCCAGTTGGTCGGCCAGGAAATGACCGTTTGTTCAAGGTCAGAAGGCTCTTAGTTCCCCAATTTGAAACAGAGTACATCATGGTGCTTGTCCTTGCTGATGCTACCAAGTGGGGTATCCAGGCAGTTTCCTTGTTACCAAGTAGGTCATCCAGTTCCCATAATCTTGGGGGCAGAAGCCAATGTGATTAAAAAAACTTGGGGAGGGGGGGGGGGGTGAAATCATGGCTCCCATTGTCCACCTGGTTCCTCCGCCTATGGTGTGGCTCTGGAGAGCATGGAAATTTGCTGAGCTTATTTTGAGTGAAACAGTGGACTTGATGTGACTCCTTGTTGTGATTAGGATCAGTTTAATATTGGCTATTGCATACAAGTCACAGTCTACTGTGCTGGTGTGTTACTGAATACTCATATTGCATACAAGTCACAGTCTACTGTGCTGGTGTGCTACTGAATACTCATATTGCATACAAGTCACAGTCTACTGTGCTGGTGTGCTACTGAATACTCATATTGCATACAATCACAGTCTACTGTGCTGGTGTGCTACTGAATACTCATATTGCATACAATCACAGTCTACTGTGCTGGTGTGCTACTGAATACTCATATTGCATACAAGTCACAGTCTACTGTGCTGGTGTGCTACTGAATACTCATATTGCATACAAGTCACAGTCTACTGTGCTGGTGTGCTACTGAATACTCATATTGCATACAAGTCACAGTCTACTGTGCTGGTGTGCTACTGAATACTCATATTGCATACAATCACAGTCTACTGTGCTGGTGTGCTACTGAATACTCATATTGCATACAAGTCAGAGTCTACTGTGCTGGTGTGCTACTGAATACTCATATTGCATACAAGTCACAGTCTACTGTGCTGGTGTGCTACTGAATACTCATGTCACAGTCTACTGTGCTGGGTGTGCTGCAATTTTTTTCAATAATCATTTTTGATCCTCATGTGTGAAGAAGCCATAGCAACTTTTTAGGAGTACTGATATGGTACATCATATCATCATAGACTTATAGAATCAGGACTATCGCTCAATGTCCGTAATTTAAAATATGTGCATTGCCTGAATTCTTAGTGGAAAAGTGAAGGGGAACATTCAAGATTGGACCAATTTTAGTCAGTTATAAGTTCTAGACACACACACATGTAATTGTTACGACGATAATCTAAACAGTTCCTTTAACCGGCAGTGTCTAAACTTATATTATATACCCTCAGCCTATGCAATGTCCTCACTACATCCACAACCTGCTGATTTATAAACACCATGCACACAGCTGCAATGCAGTGGCAAGTCATGGACAGCTGCAGTGCAGTGGCAAGTCATGGACAGCTGCAGTGCAGTGGCAAGTCATGGACAGCTGCAGTGCAGTGGCAAGTCATGGACAGCTGCAGTGCAGTGGCAAGTCATGGACAGCTGCAGTGCAGTGGCAAGTCATGAACAGCTTCAGTGCAATGGCATGTCATGGACAGCTGGCAAGTCATGGACAGCTGCAGTGCAATGGCAAGTGAGTCATGGACAGCAATGGCATGTCATGGACTGGTGCAGTGCCAGTGACTGGGATATCTCTGGGTCACCATAAAACTACCACAACAATGGCACAGAGCACATGAAAACCCAGATTGTTGTTTTTTGACTTTCCCCTGCAACTGAGTGCACAGCTAAATCTTGAGCCACCCACCTCAACACAATAACAACTTGCTCAATGTTGGCAACATCATTTGTTTCATCCACCAGTGCCAACATTGAGCAAGTTGTTATTGTGTTGAGGTGGGTGGCTCAAGATTTAGCTGTGCATGAAGATTTCATAGGCTTACATGCTGTAGAGGCTTCAATACTTGCAAAAGTTGTTAAAAATGTCCTCCTGAGTGCAAATCTTTCACTAAGTAATGTACGAGGGCAGTGTTATGACGGTGCTGCTGCAATGGCTGGTAGAAAGAGTGGTTTAGCCAAATTGCTTATGGATGAAGAACCACTTGCAGTTTACACACACTGCTATGCCCATTCATTAAACCTAGCTGCTAAATGAAGCCATGAAGGGAAGTGCTTTGTTGAAGAGTGCACTGAAGTTACCCACGAAATAATGAGTATTCACCCCGTCGTGATGCAATCTTCAAAATTTGAAGCAGGAGATTTCCCCTGATAGTATTAGTATTGGAGTCCTTTGCCCAACACGGTGGACAGTGAGAGCAGAAGCATTAGCTAGCATTTTGTCCAATTTTGAAGTGTTGTTTAAACTTTGGGATGAAGCAAAGCAAGTACTACATGATACTAACACTATTGGACGTATTAATGGAGTCTCTGCCTACATGGAGAAATTTTCTTTTCTCTTTGGAGTCATTTTGGGTGAATTGTTATTGCGTCATGCCGATAACCTCAGCAGATCACTTCAATTCAAGACTCTCACAGCTGCAGAGGGCCAAGAACAAGCAAAGCTCACTGTCAAGACCCTACAATCTCTTCGAAATGATGAAATGTATACCCTTTTTTGGCAGAAGGTTAAAAAAATGGGCGAAGACTTGAATATAAATGAACCTTGCTTGCCACGAGCCCGAAAAAGACCAAGAAGGGCTCTGCTGAACCTGAATTTTCTGATTCCCTCAAAGAATACTACCATGCATTATATTTTGAAGCATTGGACTTGATTGTCACTTCAATTACTGACAGATTTAATCAACCAGGGTTTAAAAACATATTCTAATCTGCAAGAGCTTCTCATCAATGCTGCAAGAAATGAGAATTATGAGGACGTGTATGTTCTTTTTGACATTACTTCTGTTCGCCTTAAGGTACGGCTTGAGCTCCTTGGAACTCAGTTCAGTGATGTTCTAACAAATGACATACATTTCAGTCAGTGGTTGTTGGTTTTGTCAAGTCCCTACAGCACCATGTACTCATCGGATGTGGTTGTTCTAGTGAAACTGACACTTGTAATACCAGCTACTAATGCAACTAGTGAGCGATCATTTAGTTCACTACGAAGGCTGAAGTCTTACCTCCATTCATCTATGACTCAATCTTGTTTGAATCACTTGATGATTATTTACAGCCACAAAGAAAGGACAGACAAAGTGTCCCTCGAAGATGTTGCCAATGATTTTGTGTCCGGATATGAGAACCGTTTCTTTGTTTGGATGCTTTCAAACATAGTGAACTATATTATTGTCTTTGTTAACATAAGTGATCTAAGAATTGTTTTCCACCTGCAAATATCTGCCTTTCACTATTAGACACAGGACAGTGTGTTAGACTATTCTCAATGCATAATTAACCAATTACACTCAGAGTCTAAGTGGCCTGACTGAAGTCAATCTGGTGGTTACACCTCTGAGCGTGGAGAGGTGGGCTTTGGGTGAGCAGGCAGGTAAGCTTAATAAATATATCTCAATATCAATAGCTAAGTAGACACTTTACAAAAAAACAAGTACTTAATATAACATATAGATCCCAGAAATCCAAGCAGAACCATCAAAATAAGCTGGAGACACTTTTGGAGAGAAGGAGATGAGAGAAGTGAAGATTCATCCCCAAGCATGAACAGATGGCTGGTGAATCTGACAGAGAAGAATCTTTTTCCAACTCAGGAAGAATTACTTGCTTTTGGTCTTAACTTTGTCCCTGCTCCAAAGAGATGGACACCATAGCTGCAGTGGAAGAGATGGCGAGGATAGCAAGGCACATGAGCTTTGAGGAAGAATTTGTGGAATTTTGAGAAGGGCAAGGAAACCAAACGACAACCTGATGAAGGAACAAAGAAAGGCCCTGGGAGAACTGAGGAAGATAGAAGCAATCAGATCTTACCAGCAGACAAGGGGAAGACAACAGTCCTGATGACAAAGGAGAGTTACATTACAAAGCTGACAGGAATGCTGGACATATGGAATGCCGAAGAAGGATCCTACCAAGGCAGAGGAAAGCAAGGTGAATCTAGAATATGGAGATGTCGAGAGAAATAACAACTTCATTATATAATAGAATTAGGGTAGACCACCACTGATTTATGGGCTCCCTAAGATAAATAAACCTGAGGTTATCCTTAGGCCAATTGTGTCTTGTATATGTGCACCATCATAAAATCTTTCCAAGTTCATAGCACATTTGATATCACCTCTAGCTGGCAATACAAGTACATATGTCAAGGATTCTGGGCAATTTATCTGGCGTATTCAAGGTGAATGTTTGGCACAGGATAAGTGTCTTGTCAGTTTTGATGTTTCCTCTCTTTTTACCAATGTTCCCATTGATGAGGCAGTGAAAGTAATTTTTGGAATGTTGACAAAAGATGAGAGCTTGCATGAGAGGACTGCACTAGGTGTTCACAGGATTTCTGAACTGTTGGAGTTGTGCCTAAAATCTACCTACTCCAGGCATCAAGACAAGCAGAAAAAGGGCAGCAATGGGCTCAACAGTATCTGTGGTGGTAGCCAACCTTTATATGGAATTCTTTGAGGAATTGGCACTCACAACTGGCCCACTGAAGCTCGTGTTTTGTAAGAGATATGTGGATGATATCTTTTGCATTGTGAAGAAGGGAAGTGAGCAGGAGTTGATGACTATCTGAACAACATCAGGCCATCCATAAAGTTTACCATGGAGCTTGAAATGGATGGATCGTTGCCCTTTCTGGATTGCCACCTACACAGGAAGGAAGATGGAAGGCTAACTGCAACCATTTACAGTAAAGCCACACACACCAACCAGTACCTTGATTATAGATCACATCATCCTATCCATGTCAGAAGGGGGGTTGGTGAGCTTGTATGATAGAGCAGGAGAGTAGTGACTGAGAAGGAGGACCTTAAGGAAGAAAATCATTTCAATAAGGTCTTTATAACAATGGTTATCCACAAACCTTCATCAACCTTTCATCTGCAGATATATCTAAACGTAGAAAGGATGGTCTATGTAGGCCTAATTTGTTAGTGGAGAATATAGACTATATATTGGAGGCTTATGAAATCATCGTTTATGTCTGCATGACAACCATGATCTGAACCAGTATATCTGTGGAAAAAACACCGCAAGCAGGTGGTAAATTATTGATTTACCAATGACAATAAAACTGATGCTGCTCTTCCAAATACCACTGCTCTCACCACTGTGTCACAGCTGTATGCACCATTGTATAAATAGAACTTCACCTTCCATAGGTACACACATGGGTCTTCTTTGTTTGCAACATGGCCAACCAAATATCAACATTTTATATCTGAAGTTAAATCACGGATAGTATGGTAGTTTGCTGGATCAACACCATAGGTAAATGGTATATACTAATGTAGATAAAAGTGGCATCAGTTGAATAACATCAAGAAGGTGAACAGCGCAACAGTAGATAAAGCACTAGAAAGCCGATAGCAGAAAGATCATGTTTACAGTTGCATTGACTTTGTCATTTGCTGCATCGATATATTCCACCAGTGGATGCGAGGCTACACCTATTTCTGATCAAGATCTTCTCACCTATTATTCTAAAACAGAATATTGTGAAGGTTAGTATATTATTTAATGTTTAAAAAAATGAAATATTTGCAACTCCATCAAACACATCCCAAACTCTACTAGATTTTAGTTAGTGTGTCAAGTTTATAGAACTTGTTAGACAGCAGACCAAGAATTGTTCATCCTAAGGTTTGAGGTTATAGCAACCTAGTCTCACGAAGCAGACCTCAATAAAGTTCTGGCCAAACCCCAGGTTACTACTGCACAATGAATAAATAAGGGGGGGGGCAAAACCATAAAAGTAGTATATATAAGTGTTAAAAAATTTGTGATTACCACTTTATAGCTCCGTAGATTCTGTAAACTTGATGGTATGAACTTGATATATAGCTTAAAAGATAGGGCTCTCTGTGTGCTCTCTTTTGATACTAAAGTATTTTTCATAGCTTTTAACTATACCCAAGTTACTGGAATTACCTCAAAACCTGAGTGCCCGAGTTAGTTTTTCTCCAGATTGCCGAGTGCTAATCTTTTGAGCATGTATATATCAAGTCCATACCATGAAGCTTGCAGGATCCATGGAGTATAAAGTGGTAACCACAAGTTTTACTACTTTTATGGTTTTGTCCCTCCATTCAGCTTTAGGACGAATGTGGAAGACTTGCATATTCATTGAAGCTATAATTATCTACATTATCTCGCAGTTATCTCCACTCCCTTCCCCCATGTGGTCCACATTGTATATGATGTTGCGGAGGCATGTAACTGGTTTGGTAGGCTCCTGTTCTGTTTCTTTTTTGACCAGTCCATCCAATGTTGCTAGTTAAAAACATTTTTGTTCTTGGAGTTGAGTAGGCCTTTCACTGACAAGTTTGGGGGACTGTAAACTGTGAGAATCGGTCCTAATTGATCCTAAGATGCACACCTGCATTATTTTCATTCATGAGATCATTTGCAATTAAAAGGGAGATTGAACCCTAAATTTGTTGTGACGACTCTGGAGCCCATGGATTCTGCACACCTTTCAGTATGAACTTGATAAAAGAATGGTCTCTATGTGCTCTCTATGTGCTCTCTATGCTCTGAAGAAGATTATGCCACTGCAGCCTCCTAGCGGGCTTACTCTTACCACGTGAGTAATTACAGCCACTTAGCACTTTCCAATAAGGATCTACACCTGCAGAGAATCATGCATCAAATTTTGAGCAGCCCAGCATGTAACTTTGACGTGGTTATGCCCATGCAACAGTTTTAGTACCAAATGAACGTACATAGTGATTATCTTTTCAGCTATATATCAATTTTTGCAGTGATTAGTTCCCCCCAACCCCCTTTAGTAGGCAAGCTAAAGCTATATATCTCCAGGTGAGAACGTGCTGGTTATTTGTCAGTCAGTGCCTATACTTTAGCTAAAAAATGTCAGGTTTCCTAAACTTCCAAGCTGTCGACTTCAGCTCCATTCAAGTATGCAAATAAATCATGACCACTATCCTCTCATTAGCTTTCCATATTTCAACAACATCATATATCTGAGTGTCCCTCTCTCCCCTCCCCCCCCACCCACACAAACACACACCCACCCAACCCCCTTCTACCCTGCACCTTGTTCAAGTTAAATTTCATAGAACACCTTATTCACATGTCTGATGAGCTGACTGTGCATGCTCCAGAACTGTCTCACTTGCCAGATCATGCATTTCTCAGAATTTGCTCCCCATTAATATATTATTATGGTGTTTCCCAAAATCCAAGTGCATGTAGTGAGTGCCCAAGTGGCTCTATAGATTTTATCAAAATTGCAATGGAAGCTGTCAAGAGGGATAGCAATGACGATCCATTTGCAGACTTGGTTGGAGCTAAATCATGACTTCAAAGTTTAGGGAACCAGAAGATCAATACCTCAGTTGAAGGCACTGGCTGGAAATTGAAACAACAAGCAATGCCTAGAGCTAGATTTATCATGGTCACATGAACGCAAATAACTCAATTCTATGTTTACAGTCATCTAAACTTTTCAGCTCTGAAGCTAGGTCCAACCAAGAACAATTCTGCAAAGTGGGAAGAGGGTGAAGAACATCGTAAATGGGCGCTCACTGATAACAGTGAAGACTGGAGCATGACATTGGAAATTCAAAATAACACGCATCCACATTAAAAAAAGTGTACAACAATAAAAAAATCTTTCATCAAGTGTACTGAGCTTTTATCCCCTCCCTGATGCTTTTTTTTTGTCTGTGTGCACAGCTCATTTGAGATGTTTCTGATGCAATGCTCGGAAATTAACTGGAATATTTTTTTGACTTGATTTGTGTGTGTGTGTGTGTGTGTGTGTTTGTGTGCAGGCATATGAATGCATGTGGGGTGAGTGGGTGGAGGGAAGGAAGCAGGAGTGAGATAAGTGTATAAGTGGTTGGAGGGTTGGTGGATAGTTTGCCATTACACTGCCTATCCATTTTGCAGCGGCAAATGGAGATACTCATATTAAACCAGACCACACCCTACTTGTTGACTGCAATGACAATACTGCTATGGTATACTTGGATAGTACAATAAGTCGTGATGGTGGAGGCCGTAGTAGTGCAGATATAGATATTCAGTGCACTCTGTCGAATGGCACTTGCAACGTTAAGGTAAAGTATGCTATAGTTAATAGTGTAAACACTGGTTGTTAATGTATTGACTGCCAGAAGCATCTACAGGTGCAAACTCAGGCATCATTATTTATATGTATCAAATGAACAGTACATGTTAAACACTGGATTTTTACCTGCACTTGCCTAGGACTACTTAATAGTCATAAAATTGCACTTCTGATTGGTCAGAAAAATTGAAGCACAAGATTATGAAATGGCTGCGGTCGCAACTATGATCTCGAGCAGTTTCTTCCATGTGCTTTACCTCTCTCTGATGGCCTTCTGTGGAAGTGTCTCTAGATATCCTTCAGTGGAAGATAGCTGCACATGTATCTATGCTTACATGGAATTTGCACTAAATCCCTTCACTCTTGAGAAATATTGCACTCCTGGGATGGATTTCTTGGCTTAGCTTTTGTTGCATACATAGTATGATGTGACAATGCATAGCTTTTGTTTGCTTGCCTCAATCTAGCTATTCTAAGAGCAAACACCAGGTTATTATATATTATATTCGAATCATCAAATATTAGTTCGTAAAAAGTTATATTATGGTTATTACAAGAAATTTTTTTATAGCTATAAATATGGTCAATTGCAGGTATCTATATTAAGCACAAACTTTTTAACACTGCAATTGACCATATAAAAATTGTTCTTGTAATAACCATAATATAACTTTTTAAGAAAAATTGATGATGCAAATATAATAAGCTGCAGTTTGCTCTGGGAATGAGCTGGATTGAGGCAAGCAAACCAAAGCTATGCATTGTCACATCATTCAGAGAATCATCTCTCACAAGGTGCATGTCCTTGATGGTAAACCAGGTCAGAGCATCATCTCTCACAAGGTGCATGTCCTTGATGGTGAGTCAGGTCAGAGCATCATCTCTCACAAGGTGCATGTCCTTGATGGTGAGTTAGGTCAGAGCATCATCCCTCACAAGGTGCATGTCCTTGATGGTGAGTCAGGTCAGAGCATCATCTCTCACCAGGTGCATGTCCTTGATGGTGGGCCAGGTCAGAGCATCATCTCTCACAAGGTGCATGTCCTTGATGGTGAGTCAGGTCAGAGCATCATCTCTCACAAGGTGCATGTCCTTGATGGTGAGTCAGGTCAGAGCATCATCTCTCACAAGGTGCATGTCCTTGATGGTGAACCAGGTCAGAGCATCATCTCTCACAAGGTGCATGTCCTTGATGGTGAACCAGGTCAGAGCATCGTCTCTCACAAGGTGCATGTCCTTGATGGTGGGCCAGGTCAGAGCGCATCATCTCTCACAAGGTGCATGTCCTTGATGGTGAGTCAGGTCAGAGCATCATCTCTCACAAGGTGCATGTCCTTGATGGTGGGCCAGGTCAGAGCATCATCTCTCACAAGGTGCATGTCCTTGATGGTGAGCCTGGTCAGAGCATCATCTCTCACAAGGTGCATGTCCTTGATGGTGAGACAGGTCAGAGCATCATGTACAAGTGTATCAAATTTTTATGTCCCTCTACTTTTTTCCCCGGCTTTACGCTGACCACCCACCTAACACACAGCTTTTAAATGTAGACCATCTGACCTTTTACTAATCATGAGGGAGTAACTGTTCATGGTTCTAGAACTCCGCCATTCAATATGTCATGTTTTAGTGAATGCATTAACACTTTTGAGTTTGAAAAAGGGAAAGGAAAAAAGCTGCCTTTAGAGGGATGAGGTAAATTTCATTGTAACTCTAATGATGCGTCAAAAAATAAAATGATTTTTTTGTTGTCCTGGATGGATAACAAATGCCAATCTCAATAAGGTTGGCTGCTTTGCTGTTTAAAATTTTGATTTTGTAAGTGGGATCTGCCTTGAATCCAGTTTCGAGTTAATATATACTCCAGTATTGTGGTGGCCATGCAGGATTTTTGCCCTTGTATGACAGATTTTACATGTATTATTATTCCAAAATTGTTATTCTTTTTGTTTGTTTGTTTTAGAGATGATTGCTGTCTCTTTCTGATCATCATTGCTTCCATTTTGATATTGTTTATTGTGATATTTAAAATGAAGTAAGAAATATTTAGTATACCATCCCAAATCTGACTACTGTACAGCCTCACTGAGCTTCTCCTAGGCATTCCATTACTGACATTGTGTCATTTCATAATGTTGCGATGATATTGTAAGCCAGAAATGCAATGAAATGGATATGAAACATGCAAGAGTAGTATTTGGTTTTATACTTACATCCATTGTATCGTGTCGGACCCAGAATCTGGCACAGGATGAATTGCTCTGTGAGCTATTTAGCTTCCAATTACTCTATAGGATTTTTAGACATGGTGGGACTCATTGGAACTGTGAGGAACCTACCCTGGTTGTAGACAGGTATCTGCTTAAGCATACAGTGATGTTAGGCAAACAAGGTATAGGTGTTCTATTGATAGCTAATAGTTTAAAGGCTTAAGGCTATATAGTAATTTTGCTACCAGGTGCTGGGTTTATCCATAGTCATTGGTTGCAGTGGTAGCTAGAGTTTGTTAGCTGCAATACTGCAATGAATGTCATATTAAGAATAATGCCGGCAATGCAATGCAAGAAATGGAATGCATTGTATTCAAGGGAGAACTACACATTAGCTGCATGACTGAATTGCTGGTTGATTTGAATGTAAACAGATAACTTCATCAAATCACTTCTGCATCTTTGATTCTTGTCAGAGAGAGTACTGTTGTAATATTAATACCATATACTCAAATTAAGCCATTCGGAGGGTAGGGTAGTGTGGGGTTGTGGTGGGGTTAACATTAAAAAATATACACCAGAAGTTTGTAGCCTTTATTCAAAACTTATTTTTTGTTTGCAGTTAATTTGGCACTAGAAGATAGCTTGTTATAAAGGATTTCTAATATATACTTTATGTAGGCTGGCAAGTCCATATAGTCAGACATTCTGTAACTTTAGAGGATTTTAAGGTGATCAGGGTACAGTGTTTAAGGAACTCTATTTTTCATCACTGATCATCACTATACAGGTGTACAAGCCTACATAAAGTATGGCTATTGATACAAGCTATCTTTTTCTTCCAAAATTAACTTTAAAAATTACAATTTTGGGTACTTAAAAAAGAAAGGTTACCCCTCCCCCCATCCCCCTCAACTGAACTAGTCACCACTTGGTGGCATAATTGCCAAAATAAATAAACACCCACATCACACTCATTAGAAATAATATTGAAAGTAGGTAACTATGGTGCATATTTAGAAATAAGCTTAGGGGGTCCTTTTACAGGATGTTTTGTTTTGGTTGCTATAAGGCGTTCTCTGTATATCTGTCATATATCGTGTAAGTGTTATGTGAAAATACTGGCAGGAAAACTCATTACAATATTTGCCAGGATATGTGGCACCTGAGTTATAAGTTGCAGCCCCAAATATACTTAACACTGTAGTGCAGTTTTGATTTTTGTATGGAAAAAAGTCGTACCCCTTATTAGTATTTATTTATTACTTTGTTTACATCTCACACATGTAGTCTAAATTACAGATTGTTAGAGTGTAAGAACCTATTACAGCTGAGCAGCAGAAGATTCACTGCACTTCAATTTTCAGAGAAAGAGAGTAACAAATAATTATATTACAGCCCATCATATGAACTGCTTGTAGCTAGAGACACACACAACTCACAGCTTATATGAACTGCTTGTAGCTAGAGACACACACAACTCAATAGTGAAGCTAAATTCCAAGTGCATATTGAGACTATACCAACTGATGGACTTTATCCAACTAATACCTTTCTGGCACAGCTGCAGCTCAATTGAAGAGGAGATTTGTAGGTGCTACTGTGACTTAATGCCCTGCAGATGAGGTAATCATACCCAATATAGGGACTAAAAAAATCACAAAAAATTAGTCATTGTCTATTCACATTCTAGCTCGGAAGCTCAAATCTAGAGAGCCAGCACAAAGCAGCACAACCACTTGTCAGTGTATTAGTTGTTGTTTTTGCTGCTGTTTTAACTGCCTCTCTGACCATTTTCTTTCTTATTCTAATTGCAGGATTCTATCAATGATGGTGTAAGTGTTTCAAATAAATTGTGGAATAAAAGGTGTTCATAAAACAAATTGTGGAGGCTAATCTCATATTGATCAGTGATCTGTCATCCTTCTGAGTGAAGTTTGTTAAAATGTATAAAAAAATGCTATTATTCTGCTCTTTTATTTTCCTGGTTGGTTTTCATAATGACATAATGAAATGAATGTAATGTATAGTATGGTAGAACCCTTAACAGTGAAGTCTGAGGTCTAACAGTTGCATAATATTGCATGTATATATACATGCATACCCTTTGATGATTAAGAGTTTTATGCTGTATTTCAGAATAAGCGAGAGACTGTACCAAAATCAAGGGTGAAAGGAGTATATATTTTTTCAAAGTTGATTGGGATCCTGAAGAAATGTTCAGATAAAGTTTCCACTAATTCGATTAATGGACACGAGTCAATTTTGGAGTATGCCAATGTTGGCCACATCAAATGTTTTATCTCTCTCTTTTCAACAGGGCGGTGATATAGTTAACATAGCCATCGAACCGAAGAATATCAACTGGACAGTATGTGAATCACAAGAAACCATCTATCACTCTCTGTTTAGTCATTTGTCTGAACAAGCTGATCTTCCTTCTCAACTAGAAAGAGAAGCTCCTCTGACTGTTGCTGAAGTTAAGCATGCCAATATTTTGGCTCAAGAAGAAGTGACAAAATTAAGTCAGTCCTCTGATGACAACTCAAGTGACTATATGAAGAAGATTGAAGATATTGTGGAGGACAAGCATTCATATCTCGACAAAGGAGTGCGTAATGAAAATATCAGTACAATATATGATCATCCCGAGCTTTTTTCTGGTGATTTGAACTTGGAACAGACAGTATTGTTTGGGTCTACTACATCAGTGAAATATGAATATGAAAGAGCAAGAGTATATTACTCATGGAAGTACTGAAAACCTGCCATCCAGGAACTCAGAGGAGAGAAAGGTCTGCAATACCAGGCTTGAATTATTTATGGCTAGTTGACAAGATCTCAGCCGTTATTATGCCTTGTCAGGCCCATACGCAGGATTTTTGAAAGGGGGGTGACAAAATATGTAGTAGACATAAACTAACATGTAATAGTCATAAACACATCATTCTGTTTAATTATGGTCAAAAATCATATTAATACAAATTAAGAAAAAACTAAACTTGCTTTTTCCATTTTACGTGGATATTTTTGGAAAAACAGCTTACATACATGATCAATGTTGTCATATTCATAGTTCATGTGAATTAGGGCTAAAGCACATAGTCGCTCTTCTGACTGTGTGCATCGCATGTAATTGTTAAGTCGCCTGAGTGCAGATGCCGATCTTTCACATGAGCATGAGCTTAATGGAATTGTTCCAAAAAGCTTGAGCAATGTAAAAATGTTGGGAAGTGAAGTGGAGCAACATTGCTTCAGTGTGTCACTAATTGTTTCTGGATGATCTTGTTGTTTCACTGCTAGCCATTTGGTCTTCCAACGACAAAGTTCTTCATCGAGGATGTTGGGGTTTTGAAGATCTTCAGAATAAAATGCTATGGCCTCATTCAAGTCAACTTGAAGAGTTGACTGTAATATTCACAGGTAGTAGTCCCTGAATTGAAGCTGCCGGTTTACTGTGATTAGAGAATCTTGAAGAGATGTCGCTAATAAGATAGTCTAAGAATGGAATAGCAACACTTTTTTTGAAGTGATCTGCAACTGAAGAGCTTTCAGGGTTCGAACGATGCTGCTGACACCTAGCTCTACGAGGAATTGAATCAGATATACCTGATTTCTCAGCAATTCTACAACTATGTAGATAAATACGCTGGGAATAAGCCTCAATATCCTCTCTCACCTTTTTTAGCTCTTCACAGCACTGCATGACAGTGGAGACACCAGATACTATGTCCTTATTTTTGCCTTGTAGGTTTACAACTGCTTGTTTAAAGTATAATAAAGACCGAAAAAGGGTTACAATTGAATAGACAAATTCAAAAGATTCCAGTTTCTTCATATATGCAAGTGTATCATTGTATAAAGGAAAATCACTACTTCCATAAAGGATTACTTCGAACATCTTCACCAAGAAAGGATGAGCCAAAGAAAAGCGCTCCCAACTGTCTATATTCTCAACCCAACGAGTAATACAGACATTAAGTAGAGGTTGTCTACTTGATGGATTTGTACACTGTCCTGTAATTGCTTTAAGGAGAGCTTCTCGTTTTGGGGAGTATTTAATCCAAATGGTTATACTTTTAATACTCTCAATGCAATTTCAAATTTCTGGAACAGAGCATGATTTTACAATCACAAGATTAAATGAATGGGAAGCACAGTGCATGTATAGTGCTTTGGGTTGCTTTTCTCTAATTCTTGCCTGAACACCTGATTTATGTCCACTCATTGTAGATGCACCATCATAACCTTGGCCACGTAACTCACTCAAAGATAAACCAAGATTCTCCAAACATTTAACTAGAGCATCAGCAATGTCAACTGCTCTAACTCTGTTTAACTTTAAGAAAGCTATAAATTCTTCACGAATGTTACCTTCACTGTCCACAAATCGAAGGCAAACAGGTAATTGCTCAACGTTGTGGCAGCTAACTTCATCAGCAAGAACTGAATAAAATTTACTTTGTTTAATCTCTGCTACTATATTAGCTAAGATTATGTCATGGCCAATAACATTGATGATGTCATTCTGAGATCTTGGAGAAATATAAGTGGCATTCTTGGCCCTTGGTTTATTGAGGTGATTAAAAAGAATAGAATCACTCTCAGCATACACTTAAGTAAAGCCAAGAAATTTCCAGGATTTTTAGTAGTGCTGAGATCTTCATTATCACCACGAAATGGAAGTCCCTGCTTTCCCAGGCACGAACTATTTGGCGAATAATGTGCTTATTCTCATCCATTCGCATTTGGATACCACTATTGGCCATAATATCAATACGCGAAGCTCGATTGTCAATAGTATTTTTCAAGACATCAGTGTATTGCACACAATCCCGATGATATTGAAGGGAGGAATGATTACTCAAAGCACTGCCTATTTTGGACCAATTGGAGTAAGACCTATTTACAAGTAATCCTTTATCTTTTCTCTTGTCACTAGAAAGGAAGAGTGAGCATGGTCCACAGAAAACACCATCTAACTTGGGGCTATAGAGAAAGGGATACTTTGTAAGCCAAGTGGTATTCAACTTCCGATTGCAACCACGAGAATATGTAGTGGGTAAAATGTTAGGTGGTACTGTATGATGACACAGCAAAGAATGCTTTGCCTCATTGGATAGGTTACTCACCAACTGGCATATGGTGTCAATGGATTTTGTTGGCTCTAACAAATGTCCAATGTCTTCGAATGGTGGTGGTTCAGAAAGCAAAGCATCAGATTGTTGGCTGATTACTGGAATAACAGGCTAGTCAAGTTTCTCATCATCCCTACCAACAGAGTGCAATTGTGTGACTGGGACACAGACTGTAATCGGAGGCTCTGAAGATGGCCCTAAAATATGGATGAAGAATGAGTAGTTTTTGTACCCTACACAGCGAGTGCTTACCACTGTCTTCTTGAGCAGCTTTTTTATTGAAGTAAAATCTTATATCACTGGATTGCCGTTGTCTCTTCATGGCTGGTGTGCTCTTTCACAGCATGCTACACTAGCAAGGATCAGCATGTGACACTGACACTAGGTGTAAATTATTAATTATTCAAACCACATGTCAGTTGTAGTTGGCTTGTTTGAAGTCAGAGGTGTTTAGCCAATGTGCATTTGCATTTGGATATTTTTGCTAGTTGGATATGCATATCATTAATTTGAAAGGGGGGTGCAAGTGCACCCCCTTGCACCCCCCCTGTATACATCTTCTCAGAAATAATGTTTAGCACCTACTTACTCACAAATATTGGCTGGAAGAGCAACTGGTAACTTACTGGAGGAATTATTTCCAGTTTCAAAGAATGCAGTTATGCTTATTGAACACTGTGCAAGACTCACTTCAATGTGTCCCATGGGAGATTCAAATATATATCTTATCCGGTCAATGATGGTAGCCTTAATTAAGCAAAGCTTATGAGATGCTTAGGGGTTCACTTCACTTAAGGGAATCAGCATTACTCCTGGCATTCAAGAAAGACCATGTCTATTTTTGCATTCCTTTCATGCAAGTGGACCACTGGATAATCAAACAATGTTTCCTGACTCAGCAATTGCTTCAGATTTCTAATATAAGCACACCACACCTGATTCCTGTGAAGCAATAGACCCTCATATAAGAGGCAATAATAAACAGTCTTCTAAAATGCACCTTATTGTTTCAGAGCCTCCAAAAACTTCCTGTAGAGGTTGTGTCAATTCTCTGTATTGGCAGGATGGTGAGGAAATCAGAAGGATTTTGAATGACACACAGTGCATATACATAATGGTTTGGTTGGGCCGAGGCATCTACCTGCTGTCTATAACATCTTGGTAGTTGACGTACTGTACTATGAGGATGAGTTTACATGGTGTCTTATTAATTAACAATGCTATTATACTATTTTCATCGTAGATCTATCAGTCTTCTGTTGGGTACTCCCTCCTGTGTAGTTTGGTGCTGCTTGGGTTCTGATGGTCCTTGATGAACGGATTCAGCTGAGAAATGAACATCTGAGTAGGAGTGTCCACTAGGATCTCTAGGAGAAGGATCCACATTTTATGTAATGTTTATGCCTGTCTGTCTTACTGTTATTTCTATTCTTTCATCCTGTTCTGCTATGGCTGAGCCTGCAGTGTGCTCCATAACTTGCTTCACTGTGTGGTGTGCTTGACTTTGTCTTTTGCCACTAGCTCTCGAAATGTGTGGGTGTTAGTGCCATGAGTGTGTCATAAATTGGGTGAATGTGGAGAGAGAAGAGGAGAAAGTAGTATTGAAATTTCCCACCTGTTGGCTTCCTGTTCATTTTTGGCCAGACCCTCCCCATTGATACCATGGTCTCAGCTACCATGATTGAGATCACAAGAGCATAATTTGAGATGCTATTCGACACATGCTCCCAGTGGTCCCAGTGGTCACAGTGAAGAGAGAGATTTGAAAGCGGTGGCAGATTTGGAGAGGCAGAGTGAAGAAAACTGGCTGCACAACATCTAACCCAAGATGGTTGAGAAACAAATTTTAAGTTGCTAATTAGTGTCAAGTGTAAACTTACTTATCACTAATGAGTTCTTGTCAGTTTCTGCACGGTATTTCCCGTACTCTCCTGCAGAGTGCACTGCTTGATGACCCTTACCTTGGTGTAGTGTGCTTCCCCTCTACAAGCTTCCAAGTCCTCTCTATATACCAAGATACTTCCACTAGTCTGGCATGGCCGATCCTTAACCTTTAGGGTGGGGGAAGAAAAGCAGCTTGGATTTTCATCCACAAAGCCAGTGAATCTACAAGTTGAGAGACAGGAATAATGGAGTGTGATTCATTGTTCTGCCAACAGGATTCAGGAAGACTATCTGTTTTCAATGTCTTCCTCTTGTAGTTACAAGGATTATCTCCAGATAATGGTCCCTCCCTTCCCAGCCATAATGAAAATCATCACTTTCGTCCTAGTCTTGTATATAAACTTTCACTTCTGTATACTACTTTGTATGTTCACTGTGCACAAAAATGGCACTCGCAGGGGTCAGCGATTAAAAATTCCAATTATCATTTAAATACAGCAAGCTACAATACATCTTAGCCTGAAGTCTTTTTTTTTGGCAGGAATAGTAAGCATTTCCTACATCTACTGGTATAGGGCACCTATACGTCCATGTGACTGTCCATCTGTCTCTGTGTGTGCTACCCATTTTTTAATACTCTATAGTATCACAATAGTGAACAGGTAAGTGGTGAGATATATTATAAGTGAAGAGTATAAGTGATCTGAAGGACAACTAGAGAACTAGCAGACTGAACATGCAAATTAAAAAGTGGTTGATGGGGGAATACAAGAACATTTAGAACACCACAAACAAAGAAAGTGGTAAGTACAAGTGTTGAGAGAATCAAAGTTCTTAGAAAAATGGTCATAGAGTAACAGTTCTAATTGCCTCATGAGCATGTTTACTGGTAGTGAACAGTCGATGTAGGAGAGAGGGTTCCAAAGATGTGGTAGCCTTCTTAAAAAATCGATGGTGAGAGATGTTGGAGGATTTACAGTGACACATTTCATTACTTCTTTCAGATCTGGTGGCATTAATGCTGAAAGTATTACAATCAGTCATCGAGAAGCTTGGGAGGGAAACTTAAAACTGTTGTTACAGAACAAGATGTCGCTCAGCTCCAGGAGTAATCAGGGGCAGGAAATGGAGTTGCATGAGTCCAGACTTATTGTTGGATAACTAGTTAGTAACATGTCTTTGAACCTTCTCAAGTTTGATAATGTCTTTGACCAGGTGAGGATGCTAAATGGGAAAGCAGTCAATTAGCTGCAATCTGACCAAAGTTAAATACAGAATCTTTTTAGCTGCTAGAGAGTTATCTGGGCTCAATGTACACTGTGAAAGGACAATAATTTTATATGCTCTGGAGATGATGTGGTCATGACAGTCTGACCAGGAGAGGAGGAGAGGTTTGAGGAAACTGTCACTCCCAAATCCTTGCATTTAGTAACTTCTGATACCATTAAAGTAAATATGGTGATGCTAGCTTTGGGACTGGATTGCTGAACCATACTTTCATAGTTGAACTTTAGCTTCCACTTCCTGCTTGTGGAGAGCCTGGCCCATGAACTATCTGGGGAAATGCACTCCTTCCTTTTGAAGAAAAAGTTTTACTCCTTGGCACTCTCTAAACTGAAGCAATTGATATAAATTCCCCTCAAATGATTCCAATATCCTCTTCATCTGACATCATACAGTTGATGGGGGTTGTTGAGATCAAAACAGCACTCATCATGATCCGATTTACTAGGATTATAATCTTTTGGTAAACCTGTGATATGATTCACAATAAATGGTACCTGTGACAGTGTGTCAAATTATACCTTGAGAAGACTGATATACACCTGATGATGTTCTGGGTCTAAGCTTGAAAAAAGCTAGCTAATTTGTTTGGGACATCTTGGTCTATATAGAAAGCACAGCTCCTGCAATATGACCATGTGCTCAGTAACTACAGTTATGCCATTATATCATAGATGCCAATTTCAACTGTTTAACACTTTGTAATCAGGAAGCACACTTACAGCCCTTCAACTTTAGCATAGTTATAGCAACATTTTTAAAGTGAGAACACAGAGAGACCTATCTTTTGAGCTAACATCAAGTCAACTTGCAGAATGGAGTCCCAAAGTCACCACAAGATTTTGTTTAGCAGCTGATCTTTGATAACACCCTGGCCCTGACCCTACCTAGTGCCCTGGCCCTGATCAGATAGCACCCTGGCCCTTACCCTAAGTAGTGTCCTGACCCTGGTTGAACCCCAAATCAAGTACTGATATGAAAAGAGTATTGATGATGTCATCAAGATGATAATAGTATCGATGATGTCATCACAATGATAATAGTATTGATGATGTCATCGAGATGATAATAGTATTGATGATGTCATCGTGATGATAATAGTATTGATGATGTCACCACATGATAATAGTATTGATGATGTCATCATGATGATGATTATGCTATGACGAAGCGACCCTCTTTTTTTTCCTTCTAAACTTTCCACAGATGCCCCTTCTATTTTCTATCCCATAAGCACCCTTGAACCTCAAGCCAGATTGGACATCACCAACCAACCTGGATCAGTATCAACCCTGGCAAAGAACATAAAAAGGTACAGTTCACCACCAAAGAGTATTTTACCATCCTTTCACAGGTTGCAACCAAGCCTTAGCTTTGCAGTATCTCAAGCACCAACAACAATCAGGTGCTTGATCATGCTGTCGTCTCGAATCCTTTCCACTGATATATGCCCAAACTCCATTACGCTGCGAGGATTTAAATAAGAGCAAGTGCATAAAATTGAAATGGGTGTGGCTTCAGAAACTCTTACTTGACATGCAAAAGTATCGTTGCTTCTCCAGAACCTAAAAGATTTGATACTTGACACATTTGGTTTCCTGAAGATTATTCTATCGTCATACGACCCTTCGTGCAGTTAACTGTTCACACATAATCATTAGCACTCTCCACATATAATGCAAGTAAATTTAACAAAATATCCATTTTTCTGAAGCTTAAATCTCCACATTGGGAGGACTAACAACTCACTATGTCCCATACTCACCCTTCTCAAACCTATGACTAGGAACAAGATTGTCATAGTGAACAATGGCATACACCTGATAAACATTTGACAACCTCAAAGCATCAACTTATCCAGTAAGAATGCCTGGCAGTTGTGAATGCAATGAAGTAGTTACAACATTACCTGCTAGGTCACAAATTTGCCCTTCAAGTGGACCGTTCACCACTGAAATAGCTGGTTGCTCAAAAGATGGACGGGTCACTCCGCCACTGGGCCTTGGTGTACAGAGAGGATCACTCAATGCTAATGCATTATCACTTTGGAATAACACAACAACAAATGTGCAAATTGTCCAATCAGCTATTACCCAGATATGGACAACTCCAGCAAAGATGTACATTGCTCAGAAAGAAGACGTGATCACTAACCAGATCTAACAAGCTCTAATATAATCTCCAAACAAAACAAAAAACAACAACATGGAGACAGGCACCACTGAGACATTATGGGAAGATGTGGTCCTACCTCTCCATAGTTGATGGAGTTGTGTGCAGGATATCTGGCTCTGGTATCACTGCAGCTTTTGTTTCAGTAGCAATGTCTTCACTTTCACTTCAACATCACGTATTGGTTTACAACCATGTCATTCCTGGTGCAGGTGAGAGGACCCGAGAAGACTGCAACAGGAAGCTTACTGGGTGAAACATGGCACAAGATGTGAGCAACACTGCCAACAATGTTCAAAATGTCAAGTACCAAACTACCATCACCAACCCGAGCATTCAAGCAAAACCCATTCGACCAGCCATGGTAGATGATAGCGATGGACATACAGCAAGTACCCATGTCATACGACAACAGATGTACATATAGGAAGTACCCATGTCATATGACAGCAACAGCTACTTGTTAGTCATGGAAGATTATAAAGTGGGCAGAGGCAATTCTTTTACCAAACAAGCAGTAGGAATATCAAAGGAATATGTACTCAAATCCAGGGGTTCCTCTCCGATCAAGGTCGGAATTTTGAGAGTATCATAATTCCAACAAACACTAGAAGCATTTAGTATGACCAACCACAACAGCATATCACCTCCAACCACCTCAACCACTCACTACTGTAACTATTTCAGACATCATGTTGACAAGCAATAAGACTGGGAATGACTTATTTTGTATCCAGACCGCAATGCATTCAACAACAGGCACATTCCTTTCATGCTCACATTTGGCAGACAATTCAAAACCATAGACTTTTCAAAATCCCATCAAGGTCATCTTCAATCCAAGCTTGCCGAACTACATGGCTTAGTAGAAGCCAATACAGTGGATGCTGCCCAGATATCAGAAAGCAAATTGCAAGGGGCATTCAGTAAACCATTCATTAAAGGTAGGATATCTTGTGTGGCTATCTATTCCTGCAGCTGGGAAGCTTGATCCATGGGGGACGGAAATCAAGTCAGTGAAGATCCAAATTATCCTAGAAATCACAAACGGTAACAGACTAAAGTCATCAATCACTGACAATGTCATTTATAGACAGAGCAAGCCAAAACACAAGGCACCATCCAGTATAGCGGATCCAAGGGGGAGCCATGGGGGCCATGCCCCCCTCCCTCCAATTCCAATCATTGTAGTTTGGGGGAATATCTCACCTGCTCTAACGAGGCATATGCCATGGCCCAGCAATGTTGAAACATGCACCACAAGTCAAGTTCAAGGATTAACAAACCACCAAACTGCCAAACCTCCAACCATCAAGTGTTGACAAACCACACACCAAACCACATTATGCAAATCCAGCTGCCTACATGTAACTTGTCTTTAGCTGCAATGTCTAGTAAAAGAGCTTAGTACCAGGAAAATCTGCAAGACTCAGAGCATGAATATACTCCACTTCTTCCCTCCGAGTTCCTCCAGATAAATTAATTCTTAGTTACTTAGTAAGTAATCATCTCTGTTAATATTATACAGTCCTGCCACGGATGATGGCACCATTCCAGACTCAGACTCCCTTAACAAGGATATGAGCATCAATTCTGATTCAGCCTCAGGTGAACCAGAACTACACGAGCATGCTCCTAAAAATGGCCCTGGGTTTAGTATCATTAATACTGATGGCTGTGTTCATGTAACCGAAGAGATAAAGAGTGACTCTGAAAGTTCATGCTCTATGGATGCTGTAATTTATTCAGGTGCTTTTGGTCGCGTGGTACAGTTGCAATATGAGCGAGGGCTGACAGATGATGATTTTTAAAATCTTCTTAAGCACCACTTTGTCCATAATAAAAAGTATAATTTTCCTGTTCATAAGTTTGGTGACCATAAAAGACAATTTCAGATCAATTGGTTTGAAGAATATAATGGTCTTTCTTACTCTGCAATGGATGATGGGGGTACTGTAAATTTTGTGTGCTATTTGCATACTGTGAGCAAGAACTTGGTGTCTTAGTGCGACCTCTTATAAACTTGAAGAAAACAAAAGAAAAGCTTAGTGGACATTATGGCTTACGAGGACGAGTAATGATGGACACAGCTGCTTGGTTTTTTTCTAACTCTCCCAAAAGGCAGCTATCACTAGAGAAATGGATTGACGACACACTAGAAGGCGAAAAGAGAAAGAAGCTAAAGCAACTGTGTCGCACTAGATGGGTGGGTGGAGCACCACGAGGCTTTCGAGGTATTCTCAGATCTTTATCTTCCTATAGTTTGTTGCTTAGAATCAATTTCACTTAGTACAAAAGAGTGGAATAGAGATTCACGTTCTGATGCTGGATGGCTCTATCACGGTTTCAATTTTTACGGTTTCAATTTTTTATAACACTGCAAGCTACTCCGAGTGTATTAGTATACACAGAGAGATTAAATATAAAGCTTCAAAACAAATATACAGATATTACACAAGCTTATCAACTGTTAAGAATGCCGTGCAGAGTCTTCGATCCAATGTGAATTCATTTAATGCTCGGATATACAGTGAAGCAAAAAAATGGCACAAGCTGTGGGTCTTGAAGAGTGAGAACCGAGAATTGCATCCAGGCAGCAACATCATTCAAACATACTGGCTGACAACTACCAAGAATATTACTGCCGGAATCTTATAATTCCATTTTTGGATCACTTGATAGTCGAGCTTAACAATCGATTTGACGAATCTTCATAAAAAATGTTGTTGAATTTATGACCATCTGTCATAAAGGATTCTGCAATATTGAACAGAGAACAGGTAGAAAGTTTTTTGAAGTTTTATAGTGATGATCTCCCATCTTTGCCATGTATTGATTCAGAGCTTGACTTATGGAAACACAAATGGAAAGCTGACAGTGAAGTTGCTTCTGAACTTGATACCCCAAGAGCCTAGCACACACTGACTATGACATTCCCCCAATAGTCACACCATCTTGAGTATATTGGGCACTTACCAGTTACGAGTTGCTGAGTGTATGCTCAATCAGCATGCTCAAGCTAATAAAGTCTCCATTAAGGAGCACCATGGGACAAGAACGTCTTAATGGATTGGCAATGATGTTTTATCATTGAGATATAGAAATTACACCAGAAGAAGTGGTTGAAGAGTTTACCTGAAGACATCCAAGGCGAATGCTATTATGACTAATTACATCTCATCATCTATACAATACATACATAATAATAAAAATCTGGAGTTTTGTATCAATGTAAGGTCTCCCATGCATACACTTCCGCTTCATAGCCAGGCAATACTGTAACCCTTCTCCCTTCTTTGCCCCCCCCCCCTCTCAAAAATCCTGGATCAGCCCCTACCATCATGAAATGGTGGAACACTGCACATATCAAACACATGTTAAATTCCAACAAAAATGCATCTGGATTGAAGGTACACCATTTGTGAATGTGGCAACCATCTGATAGGCTGAAAGGTAAGCATAAGGGTAAGGAGGGAGGTGTGTGTGTGGGGGGGGGGGCACATATGTGTTGTGTTGTGTAAATGTAAAACTTGCATGTAGTAATTCTTATTTTGTGCGCTGGTCTCAGTTACTTGGCTCGAGTTGAAACTAAATTGTTAAAAGCTATGGGTGCCTTATGCCAATTAAAGAGTACTACCAATGGACAAATAAATATTATATATATACATGATCATCAATCAATCAGTCAAGCAAGTCAATCAATCAAACAATGAACCATTCAATCAAAATAAAACAAACAAAAGTACCCTGTAATACACACACACACACACATTCACCAGCCGCATGTCTCAGTTACTTGGCTAGAGTTGAAA
>JAQNBH010000005.1:19020099-19032599 GCA_028752905.1 Cladorhizidae sp. MBARI D1340-BT2 | reverse complement strand
ATTTGTCACCTGGTGCCATGCATTTTGTAATCTTCATCTGCTGTACTTGTATGATTAAGAAGTCTTTCTGCCATGTTGATTAAACATAATAATTTCAGTAGTAAAATAAGGAAACCACCCGTCTCGGCTCAGCATGCATGCCCTACTAGCCCTATCATTATGCATCCATTCATTAATAGATTAATCACTGGTATGAGCAACATTTGTACTTTCAGTTGGAGCAAAAATAGAGATGTTTTAAGATGTACTTTTAAGTATAATCAAATAAAAATACAATGACAAATGAATTTACAGTATTTTAGTTGTGAAGTTAAGCACACATGTTTCTACTTTATTAGCATAATTGCCAGACAGTGCACATCTTAACACCTGATACTTGTATTATTGTAACTACGCACATATGAAATTGGAATGTTGGCACATGTCACACACACGCATAAGTCTAATGTATTTAATTGAAGATATGCTATAATTCAATTGGTTATAATGGAACTGAAATGCAGTTGCCACACTCTCTAAGGATACTTACATGGAGGACTGGGTAGGATTGTTAGAACTGAATACATTGTATTATATTACATTAGATCTAATCTTTGGATATGTGCTCATGCATTTGTGGTCTCACCTTGGGTTACCCAGCTCTCCCTCAGTCAACTCTACAAGTCATCTGCCTTCATGATCGCTTACACTCCATGTGATATCTACATAGTCATTGTGTACCCAAGTATGCATCTCAGCACCACCACGCCTGTACAAAAAAATTAGACACAACATGTGACTGAGATCAGCTCTCTTGTCAAAGTGACCTTCATACTGCTCAGCAATTGTAGATCCTATATAACTAGTGATGTGTTATGCTAATCTGTGCCATGCTATATATATATATATCACTGGTGATTATCCTTGAGATTCGAATCCTATAACATCCTCTTTTCTTTTTATTTTATATCAATGGGCAGTATATAGGAAGAAAACAGAAAAATATAGGCAGCATATTCATTGTTTTAGAATTTTAGAATGAAGGTTGATACAAGTAGCAAATAAAAATCCTGAGCTATAATATATGAAAGATAGTTACATATTTCGGAATTTTTCCTGCAATTAAAGTTTTACACTTTTAAATATGATCTCATGATCATTTCAAGCTTTGGTTCACAAATTATAAATCATAGCAAGGCAAATACAGTCCTCTAAAAGCAAATGGCATGATAATATCTGCAAATGTGATGGAATATGGTGTAGGTAACCTCTATTCCAAAGTTTTCTTGTATGGCTGACGACCCAAGCGATATTGTCCCATTTCTCCTATATCAAACTTCTTGTGTAGGATATCCAAAATTTTATTTTTGGCCATCTAGACACTGATTCCATTGGTAGTGGAATTTCCTTCAGGAGGACAACTACAGTACAGTAATAAAGTTGGCATAAGTATCTTAAGAGCATGTAGTTGTAAGGATCTAACTACGGCATTTGACAAAACCTTATTATTGAACATGTTGAAAAAATTCAGTTCAGATGCATCCGCCAGGTACTCAGACCTCCATTTGTTGTAGTTGATCATCAAATATCTGGAGGATTGTGTCTGGTACCTTCCAAGACTCTGTCCTGGGTCCTCTACTCTCCCTGATTCATATTAATGAAAATGTCTTATGTGACTCTAGGTGGTTGCTTTTATTTATGACATCCTACTGCATAGGAAAATAGAGGCTCCTGAAGATTACATATCTGCCAACTTACAATGGCTTCACTGCTAAATGTAAATACAAGGTGATCACACGTAAAAGAAAGTGAAATATTTATTTCTGCTGGATGGTATAACCATCGAGAACACGTCTGTTTTCAAGTAATCAGGGGGTTTGGCTCTCTGCCAACCATACTTCATATCAAACTACAAAGTGCCACCAAATAAATCTATTCTTATTCAAATAAGGACAAACTCTTACAAATGCATATATCATATGTTAGACCGATTCTAGAATATGCGGCTCCCATCTGGGATCCCTACCAAAGTGTAGGCTTTGGAAAAGGTTTTCCCTTTTCAAAGTTATGCGAAGAAGATTATGACAATTTATTGTTGCAGTATAGGTTACCAAGTCTAGAATCAGGTCAAAAAATCCTGAAGCTTTATTTGAATGATCAATGAACATTTCATTGCACTCATTCACCTCTTCATTCAAGATCAATGGATTCCAGGCTAAGAACTAACATCATCAACACTGGCCCGCACACCAGGACCTTATCTTACAAATTCTCTTTTTCTCCTCACAATAGCCCTCTGGAATCCAATACCAGAATACATCAGGTCGGCATGAACAGTTATGGTCTTCAATGCCATTTCATGAGTATTCTTATTAGCTGCTTTGCTATTGAATTTTTCCATACATTTCTCCATTTAAAAATAAAACACACACTACAAGCCGAGTGAGTGTTTATGAATGTCATGATTAATATAACATTCAAGAAAGTATGGAGAGGGGAGGGGGATGTCTATGGTAATTTTGACCATGGGGGCTGCAGCGCTTATATCATTTTGTTGTTTGTACATGCCAAAAACTGTTGACCTGTCACACCCAAGTGTTTCATATAAGTTGCAATCCCTTCTCAAGTGCATAAATCAACCACGCCTCTTATTCTGATTGATTTTATAAATGGCTCCATACTTGAAACTTAATGCCACACAACAAGCAGATGAATAATTGAATTATGAACATTTACAATTTTGTTCCCGTTTTTAAATTATTATTTTTAATCATCACCAGGACAATGTGTTCAAGAGCTCTTTAGAAGTAAATGGGTAGTTAGCTCATGGAAAAGGGATTGGATTCTGCAATCGGATGTCCAGCAATGAGCCAAATTTAGGGTATTCAGGAATTTGACCCATCATAGTTTGCTTGTATGCAAAGGTAGAAAATTTGTGACTACAGCTATTCATTATTAATTGTCCCAATAACCTTGTAGGAACTAAGATGATGACAAAACTTTTATCAATTGTAACATCACAAACACAGCACAGAATAACAAATTGTCTCATTGAGAGTAGAGGTCAAGAGGGCAGATTTCCTTGGGAGGGATGACACATACTGACAATGTGTAATTTAACCTTGGCAAAATATGCCCGTCCAATAACAGTTTCATCTTGCTCACTGTACTTGGTGTGCCTTGGGTAATACTTTAGGTCACTGTCTTAACTTTATTGTCTGGCCCGGTTCAGGTCTTATTGTTGCTGGCAGATGCCTAGGCCCCACTTGGAGGCCTCCGCCCCCCCCCCCCAGCAGTTGTGGTCTAGGCTCTGCTTTATAGTAGCCCAGCTTTAGCCCATTAACCAATCCCATTCTCACCAAGGGTCACTACGAAAGTTATTTGCCAGCTACAGTCCCTCATAACTAGGTGGGGATCCCAGCTGGTGAGTGCCTAGGACCTGCTTTGTAGAAACACACATTTAAACTAAGTGTTTCTGGATGTGTTAGCATGTGTCCAAGAGTTCATGGTATGTCTTCAGCCTCCCCCCCCCCTTTCACTTATACTTGGCAGCTAAAAACTTTCCAGCTACTTTAGGCAATCATTCATGGCTAGGTTATGACCAGGGTGTAAAATAGGGGAAGTAAAATTACTGACAGCAATATATATTTCCCCACAAGCACACACAATTAATCAACACTGCACGAGTCGGACCATAAAACTTCTTGTGCTTACTCATGCGCTGCTACAAATGACCTGATCTGGAAATGCATCCGCACCCACTCCCGGTATTTGATTAACTGGACTACTGATTGCACTATCATTTTGCTAAGCATAGCAGTTAGTCTTTCCCTCCAGCAGGTCTGGTGTTTACACTAGCTTGGAAGTTCCTGCTATTGGAAGGTGCCGCAGAAGGGAGAAAAAATGCATCTCTTTCTAAGATGCTCATCACTCGCCCTCCTTATGGTGGGAGTGTTGTGCGAACGAGAAACCTTGGGTTTGATGTTTATTTCGTCAGGAGGTGGTCAGTACAATTCGTCAGGAGCAGAGCCTGCAGTTGACTTGGCAGTTACTATTGTCAATGAGAACAATATTATTCCTGGATATAGACTGGAAATAGAAACGAGAGGAAATTCAAGTGTAAGTTGCTGAAAAGGTAGCATCCATAGCTATCATGCATAGCTATATGCCACTGAAGCTTTGGCCTTCCACTACAAATGTTGAGGCTGTGTTTTTGTAGACATTCTTCTTGTGGTAGCTATATATATAGCTATGTGTGTGTGTGTGTCTGTGTGCTGGTGTATATGACAACAATGCAAGGCTTTGTGTGGAGGGTAAATGGTTGTAATGGCTACTTCCATGCCATCCACATACATACATGCATATTTAAGCATGTTCTAGGATAGCAGCTCATATTTAGGATGACTGATATGCAAAAAGAATCACGGTGCAGTACAAGTGCTGATATGCACACAGGCAGTGATACAAAATATCTTGCATCTACCCAATTGTGCTCATAATGCCCTCTAAATAACACTTGAATTATTTATTTCAACCTGCATAACCCTAGCTTGAGCTGGTATTCATATACATACACACACGCAATTCCAATTACAAAAATTGCCCAGTGCTCTAGTGGTTTCTATGTGTGGTATTCCAGCACTGATGTGGTGGCCTGTTTAATTTACAACAGCTGGAGTTCATAATTGTGTGGGCAAACTTTTTACAATGTCGGAGTTCTCTGCTGCTATAGGGTCCCTGTTTTCCCAATATGGGCAGTGGTAACCTTTGATAGCCTTGTAAAGATGAGTTGGTCTGTAGAGCTTCAGGAGGAAGCGAACAATAAAATAGTTCTCGACGAACTTTCAGAAATAACAATGCCAATTAACTTGAAATTAACTCTCTTGACATTTCGATTAGAGCTAGTCGAAACATTGATCGAGTAAATTTCAAAATGATTTTGAGAAGGTCACTATGCAGTTGTAAAATAACTCAATTGTCATGACACAGCAATTCAGATGCATGCAAAATATTGGATGGTTCATACAATATTTGTGACGCAGTCTGAGAAAAGGAAAGGGTTCGGTTGATCAAGCTTGAGTAATTGGTATCAGGTCAATGAACACAAGATTAGCCACAGAGTACAACTTGAATCGGCTTGTAAATCCATCCCGAACAATAAATATGAAAGCCAGAAGACAGAGGCAAACATTAATGGCTAAAGTGTGACTTGAACAATCTGTCACCTCTCATGAATGAGCAGGCAAGTTCTCTTTGTGCAGCGCCAAGAACAGAGTTTGTAATTACCGATACAGGGCAACCAGCCTTGAGGTTGACAAAGTATAGCTGTGATTAGCAAATTGCTGTGAGTATCATTTGACCAGGAAGTTGTACTAATATGTACAGGAAGGGGGTGTGGTGGGGTGGGGGGTGGGGGAAGGCAATGCCGTAAACACTGATACCTAAGCTCCCCTTTTTTGGTATAAGGTCATGCTAATTAATGCTGTAAGAACTTACATCTAACAACAGATATTGATGGCATTGAGTGGGCATTTGACAAGAGTTTTCCCTTGCTAACTATACTTCTAGCAAAGTGTTGAAGTTGAGGAGTCCTGTCTAAGGAGATTGCTCTTTTGTCAATATGATATTGAAGGTTAATGAATTGTTTACATAAGCAATGATTTATTGTACCCAATTAACTCCCACCTTTCACGGCTGTCAGAGAACAAACACAGCAGCGATAACAACAACAATTAAAAACAACTTATTTAATTAATGTGAGTCTCATTGTATTCAACCCCCCCCCCAAAGTTGTTTTAAAGATGGCTGTCACAAATTTGTAATAAATATTCTGCGTAGGCATGGCATGCACTAATGAATGTCTCGAGCTTGTGGTATTCTAAAAGGATTTCACTGTTCATTTTTAGAGCTTGATAAATTAGCAGGAGCCTTTGCTTACAGGGTAGTACACAATAAGCACTTAGTGTAGGGGAAGTATCGAGGCACATGCCTAGTACACAATAAGCACTTAGTGTAGGGGAAGTATCGAGGCACATGCCTGGGAGAGGTACTCATGTGGAGAGAGAGGCAATGGTTTTGAAGAAGTAAGTAGTGTACTGCAGTGGTGGATGTGAGAGGATGGTGCTGCAGTAGTAGGAGGGTGCTACAGTGAGAGGATGGTGCTGCAGTATACTGCAGTGATGATGGTGCTGCAGTGAGAGGAGGGTGCTGCAGTGAGAGGAGGGTGCTGCAGTGAGAGGAGGGTGCTGCAGTGAGAGGAGGGTGCTGCAGTGAGAGGAGGGTACTGCAGTGTGAGGAGGGTGCTGCAGTGAGAGGAGGGTGCTGCAGTGAGAGGAGGGTGCTGCAGTGAGAGGAGGAGGGTGCTGCAGTGAGAGGAGGAGGGTGCTGCAGTGAGAGGAGGGTGCTGCAGTGAGAGGAGGGTGCTGCAGTGAGGAGGGTGCTGCAGTGAGAGGAGGGTGCTGCAGTGAGAGGAGGGTGCTGCAGTGAGAGGAGGGTGCTGCAGTGAGAGGAGGGCGGGTAGGCCGGCTGATGAGAAGTAGCAATAACTCATTAAGTAACCACAGCTATGCATGAACAAGACACGGCAATGAAGAGACAAATTATTACAATGCACAGGAAGTACACTCCCAATTATCAATTATTAGAGTATTACCTGATGGAAGTGAAAGATACATTTCCCCCTGAACAGGGCTGCTGTTCAGAGTCTCTGATGTTCATGATCTGTCTCCTGCTCTGGCGGTAAAAATGCATCATAGGCCCAAACAATGTGAGCATACCTACTGAAGGCCTATTAAAATATTAGCTGTAGAAATTACCATCGCAGTAGTACATCTACATTTTGGCTGCTAAATAGCTAGTGAACGGCTAATTTCTCAACATTTACCACAGCCAAGCGAGTAGTATTTCAGATGTCCATACACAAGCATAGAAGCTCCTAAACTCGGTGCATCATGCTAGACTGAATGAAGCTAGCAGTCTTGCAGCGAGCCTACCATATAATAAATGAAGCGCTAACTCAACGACAAAATGCTCCTGCCTAAAGATTGAGAAAGCTACTTTTATAAGATATCAAGGAACTCTTGCTGCATTTCTGTAACCATGGATGCCACTGCTGAACTTGACAGTCTAGTTAAGGAAGAGCGTGAAGCACCACCCCGGAAAACTTGCACACGAGGTGAAATAGTGCCATTTGCATTTGGCCACTTTTTCATATGCTTGACAGCCAATGGCTACTTGCCAATCATCCAATAAGTCGTTAATGATCCTATTCCTAAACAAAACACGACACAATATTTCCAGTGGGTGAGATTTTAATTTGGCTGACCACACGTTCCTCCGACTGTATACATTTGGGTAAGGGATTTCATTGTTGATGGCAATGGGCCCACATGGTTTCCCAGATGAGTTGCACGTAGCTAAGAGCATCCGAGTATCCAAGAAGTTACATTATAGAAGATTACCCTACGACTCTGGCAACCATGTGGAGTACTGGCTGTGTGTGCAAACCATTTGCATTAGTGTGGTGACAGTCTCCCTAATTTTTAGCACACACACACAAAAGCAGCAAAAACAGCAAGAAGAAGAAACTCTCCATGCATAGCTGGTTGTTTTTAAAATCTTAAGTAGCACTTTAGCTGTAACTCGAGCAGCATTTGGCATGTGTGGTAGCTTTGGCATGTGTGGTAGCTTTGGCATGTGTGGTAGCTAGCTTGGGTATGTTGTAGCAGACAAGTTTTTAGTGTTTGTTCTTCGGGACTCTTGCATTGCAGCAATTAGCATGAGACTCGGTGTAGTTGCAGTAATACGCCAGGATGGAGGTATGTGTCCAGCTAGTAGCCAGCTAGCTGTGGTGGTTGCAACCTACCCCAACAGGTTGAAGGATGCAGGATGAGAGGTATGTGTCCAGCTAGTAGCCGGCTAGCTGGGGTGGTTGCAACCTACCCCAACAGGTTGAAGGATGCATGTTCTACCCCCCCCCCCCCCCAAGGTTTGACATTTGCAGAGGTTTCATGTGGGAAGGTACAACCATGTGTGGGCTACTAAGTTGTGTTGGCAGACTGAACTCCACCATATTTCAGTATGCTCTGTATTTGTACAAATTGCTTTGTACCTGCTGCTGTGGGAAAGATTTTCTGACATGCCTTGGTATATACTCAACTCTTTATCTAAGCTGTAGATCTGTGTGTGGAAAATGTCATACTAGATACCTAGGATGGGTGGCGGAGATTGTAGGATTTTGATTTTTAAAAGAAGGGATGTTGATAGGTGGGGTATGGGGTGAGGGTGAGGGGTGTGTGGTGGGGTACGGGGAGAGGGGGAGGGGTGTGGGGTGGGGTGAGGGTGAGGGGTGTGTGGTGGGGTATGGGGTGAGGGTGAGGGGTGTGTGGTGGGGTATGGGGTGAGGGTGAGGGGTGTGTGGTGGGGCCAATGGTTCAGGCATGTAAGTAGCGAGTGGACAAGGTGGCAAACACAACAAAGGATGAGGTTATGTGGTCCCCTCGAGCTTTCCTAGATCCCCCCACCCTCGGCCCCATACCCCTGAAGCACCAGTGTATTTATGTATTGAGTTGAGTCGAGTTCTTATGCATCTAGTGCCTTGAAAATCCTCCGTAGGTCATCATTGGGCAGCTCTTAAGGTGAGAGGCTGCTAATGTTTCCTATTACAAGGGCAAGACAGCGACACACTTCGGAGACACCCGTGGGGAAAAAGACTTTAATTATATTAACACGTTTGTGTAAAGAATAAACATTAGGCGTGGGTTGGGTGTGGTTAAATAGATGAATCTTTATTTTCTGCAACATTACATTTCAAACAAAATACTTGTATACTTGAAGATTATTTTAAAATCAGCTTCTGGTTTTTTAAATCCAACGTAATTATGCGTATATATTTGCAAAGTCCGTATGATTTTCTTCAGTCTCTCCAAAGTTTGTCTGTGTACCTTGAACCCGAAATAAAATGTGGGGGAAATGATTACCTAATGATGAGGTCATGGGAGAATTCATTGTCCTATTAGTCACAACCCTGCCATGTTAAAACTTACTAGCAGTTGTCGTAGTGTTCCTGTTGAGATCGTAGGGCATTGCTGGTACCTGTCCTCCCCATACTTGTGGAAGCCATCAGTGGTAGTCAGTCAGGTTAGTGGTCTCGATTGTCTGTCAGGTCAGCGGTGGTCTATCATTCAGTGGTAGCCATCGGGTCAGTGGTAGTATCAGGTCAGTGGTCAGTTGTCTCTAACATCTCTACCGGGTCAGTGGTGGTCTATCAGGTCAGTCATAGTCATCAGGTCAGTGTAATCATCAGGTCAGTGTAGTCATCAGGTCAGTAGCGGTCTGTCAGGTCACTGGTCATCATCAGGTTCAGTGGCAGTCTATTAGATCAGTAGTGGTCATCAGGTTCAGTGGCAGTCTGTCAGATCAATGGTAGTCCAACACTGGAAGTATCGAGTTAGTTGTAGTCATAAGGCTAGTGGTACTCAGGTTAGTGGTGTCAGTGGTGATCTCGCAGGGATCAGTTCAACATGCAACTCTGTTAACTTAAAAGTAGTCAATTATTATTAAGTACAAGGGCTTAGGGAATCCTATTTTCAGTGGTAACCTTATTTTATTATTCAAAAAAATAATTTTTAGTGCGATCGACAGATGTCACTTGCAGCTTTCCTGACCAATGTATCGACTGGAGCTAATAAAGTAGCGCTCTTAGGATGTGGCTGTTCTCTAGCGACGCTGGCTGTAGCCGAAATCAGTCCGTTCTGGAACATCACTCACGTAAGTATGAATAATGCATCTCAAGAGGTTGTACTACTACTGGTGGTTATATTGTCATGAATAATGTACGAACATCACACGACGGTGTAAATTAGTGATGTACATGAATGCCAGATGGATACTAGAGGTGCTCTTAGCAGTACTCAGGAAGGAAGTGAATCACTCTCCCTCATTAAAACTTCCATGGCCTTTCCAGACACCCTCTGCCTAAGGTAGCATGTAGCAAGAAAAAAGACAACTGCTCTGCCTTGCTAGTGATTCGTGTGATGTCAGTGTACAACTTGTAGCCAAACATTGTATTCCTCTACAGTGTACTGGATTGGAAGCCATTGCACGCAATATTTGCAGTCCTGCCACGACCTTTCCCGAGACATATCGGGATTCCCAGGATATGTGTGACCATCCTGGGATGGCCCTAGCCCTAGTGTAGCCCAAGCCATGGAATACTTCTATTAGAAAAGCTCCCTAGCCCTAGAATGCCTCAACCCTCTAGTGTTGTTGCTCATCCCCAGGACCCAGGACAGTCATTAACTGGGTTTTGCCAGCAATGGGTCTGTGTGGCTTGGAAATGGAAATGCTCGTTACCTGCTTCATTAGTGCTTGGATGATAACTAGATTCATTACCGACACTACCATGGAAACAGGCTGTGATAGAGGACCTACATATAGAGTTTTCCATAAACGTAGTTTTCTATATACTTGTTTTAGAGTGATGGCAGTCAGCTATGACATTTCTCTTGGAAGATGATCTCAAATAATAGTGTTAAAAAGAGTGATTAATGGGTATTGTGGTACTGCTAATTCACAATTCATTAATTATTATCTTGCTCCACCTATTTTTAGAAAGGCCCGCTGAGGATATCTCCCCCTCTCCTTATATTGGAGCCTGAAGCTTTCAATAGTATTCTAAATGGAAATTGCCAAGTTTGTATGACAAAAGGGAAGCAGAAGACGATGTAACTTAACCATCACTATTTGTGTACTCGTTGTGTGTGTGGCTTTTAATTACATCATAACTGCAAGCGGACTACATGAATGCTTGCATTCCAGAGTGCCTAATTGGAAGATGAACCCCTCTACAAAGTGCTTCCGTTTTTCAATCAAGCTATGTGATGTGTGCGCAGATGTATGTACACAAGGCAATATTCTAGATCAGTTTTCTTCTCTGGCCAAGAACTTATTGGCTTCTGGGCTGTCGGTGGTCTGCTACTGTGCAACAACTCCACAACTTTGAGTTTGAAAGCTGTGCAGCATCGTGCACAGGTAACTAAGAGGACTCCTCCTGTCCATCATCTGGATAGCCTTCTTCAGAGCTCGTGCTAGATCTGTCCCACACGAGGTTGTTGAGTCACTAACTACACTTACAGATTTTTGTCATAGCCTGATGGCCATATTCAGACAATGCATATGCATCTCTCGGTTAGCCTCTCTGTCAATATCTGTTAGCTCATCTGTTGTGAGGGATGTAGGCACAAAGATTTGTCAATTAAATTTAATTGGTGTTGATTAAATCGGAGATGTTGTGAGAAGCCCTTTTATGTAGCTTGACAGATGCAAGAGGTTGTGAGAAGTTCTCCTGCATTCAGAGATGTTCTGAGAAACTGTCCTGCCTTCAGAGATCTTCAGTGGTGCTGCGAGGAGCTTGAGAGATGCTGTGGGGAGCTGTCCTTCCTTGATAGATGCTGTCGGGAACTCTCCTGCCTTGATAGATACTGTGAGGAGTCTCCTGCCTTGAGAGATGCTGTGGGGAGCCGTCCTTCCTTGATAGATGCTGTCGGGAACTCTCCTGCCTTGATAGATACTGTGACGAGTCTCCTGCCTGAGAGATACTGTGAGAGCCCCTCTTGCCTTGAGAGAAGCTCTCCAGGCTTGAGTACTGTGAGGAGCCTCCTGCCTTAAGACATGCTGTCCAGAGATGCCGTGAGAAGTTTTCTTGCCTTGAGAGAAACTCTCCTGCCTTAGAGACAGTGGAGAGATGCTGTGAGAAGCTCTCCTGCCTTGAGATATACTGTGAGGAGTCTCCTTCCTTGAGAGATACTCCTGTGAAAATCTTTCCTGCCTTGAGAAATGCTATGAGGAGCTCTCTTGCCTTGAGAAATGCTGTAAGAAGCTCTCCTGCCTTGAGAAGCTTTGAGAAGCTCTATTGCCTTGAGAAATGCTGTGAGAAGTTCTTCTGTTCTATTCACCACTCCCTTGCAGTGAGAATAACTGTAAACTGATCATATCTGCTGTGGGGACAGTAGAGAGTTTTTGCAGCACCATTTCCCCCCTTCCATCCTGATGATTAGGTCTTGGGAAATCAACTTGGCAGTCTCTCCCTCTCTCTCCTCTCTCCCTCTCCTCTCTCTCTCTCTCTTCTCTCTCTCTTCTCTCTTCTCTCTCTCTTCTCTCTTCTCTCTCTCTTCTCTCTCTTCTCTCTCTCTCTTCTCTCTCTCTCTTCTCTCTCTCTCTTCTCTCTCTCTCTTCTCTCTCTCTCTTCTCTCTCTCTTCTCTCTCTCTTCTCTCTCCTCTTCTCTCTCTCTTCTCTCTCCTCTCTCTCTCTCTCCTCTCTCTCTCCTCTCTCTCTTCTCTCTCTCTTCTCTCTCTCCTCTCCCTCTCTCTCTCCCTCTCCTCTCCCTCTTCTCTCTCTCTCTTCTCTCTCTCTCTTCTCTCTCTCTCTTCTCTCTCTCTCTTCTCTCTCTCTCTTCTCTCTCTCTCTTCTCTCTCTCTCTTCTCTCTCTCTCTTCTCTCTCTCTTCTCTCTCTCTTCTCTCT